>CM041638.1:2188689-2215201 GCA_023333625.1 Bothriochloa decipiens | reverse complement strand
ACCATGTGAGGTGCACTCTATTTCTGGACATAGATGGTTTGTGACTTTTATTGATGGCTTTAGAAGATATACTTGGCTTTATTTGTTAAAACATAAAAGTGATGTTTTTGTTGTTTTAAAGATTTGTATGCCCTTATTAAAAATAAGTTTGGCAACACTATTAAGGTCTTACGTTCAGACAATGGTAACGGAGTATGTTAACCAAGAGTTTGAACAGTTCCTTGTTTCTAATGGTATTGAACATCAAACAACATGAGTTAACACTCCAGAGCAAAATGGTGTTGCTAAACGGAAAAAATAGGCATTTACTTGAGGTTACACGTTCTCTTATGTTTATGATGAATGTTCCTAAGTTTCTTTGGGGGAAAGCACTGAAGACTGCAACATATTTAATTAATCGCATGCCTCTTCGAGTTCTTGACAATAAATCCCCTGCCGAGTTACTTTTGGATTCAGATGAATTTGTTGTGTCTCCGAAGGTCTTTGGATGTGTTTGTTTTGTTCATGACTATAGAAATAATATTAGTAAACTTGACCCTCATGCTGTTAAATGTGTCTTTGTTGGTTACTCTCCTACTAAAAAGGGTTATCGTTGTTGGTGTCCATCTGAATGTTGCTTCTTTATAAGTATGGATGTGACATTTCATGAATATGAGCCTTATTATGAGCCAACCAATGATACCAAAATTACTCTTTCTCCGCCTGAAGGATAAAAAGAGGGGGAGAGTAATAGTGGTGGTACTCATATAGGCTCTGTTCTTGTTCCTCCTTCAGTTGGTTCCTATGAGAATAATTCGGTTCATAGTCAGGGGGAGGAAATTAATATGGACAGTGAGAGTGGAGGTAATAATTCTTGCCATGGAGATATACAGAACACTTTGCATTCTCAAAATGAAGAGTCCCTTATGCACGAGGACCCAGGTACCAACTCACACTCTCTTAGTCCTAATGCTCCATCTAGCACTCTAGAGTAAGGAGATAATCAACTATCTACTCATCCTTCTCCTGAAAATGATCTGCCTATAGCCCTAAGAAAGCCAACTAGATCTTCTAAAATTCCAACACATTTTAAAGATTATGTTGGTTATAAACTTGACATTTCCAATTTTATCTCCTATGAATGTTGTAGCCCATCCTTCCAGAGTTTTGTTGCATCTCTTGATTCTGTATCCATACCCACTAACTGGAAATTAGCTAAAGAGGATCCTAAATGGAAGGAGGCAATGCTTGAAGAGATGAGAGCTTTGGAGAAGAATAGAACTTGGGAGCTTGTGGATCTACCACAAGGTAAGAAACCTGTTGGGTGCAAGTGGGTTTTCACCATTGAACAGACACCTGAAGGGAAGGTTGAAAGGTACAAAGCCTGTCTCGTGGCAAAAGGATACACCCAAACTTATGGGATTGACTATGATCAGACCTTTGCACCTGTTGCCAAGATGAATTTCGTACGAACTCTTATATCTTGTGCTGTTAACTTGGATTGGGAAATATATATCATATGGATGTAAAAAATGCTTTCCTTCATGGTGATCTTCATGAAGAAGTATATATGCACATACCACCTGGCTTTGAAACAAGTCAAACAAATGAAAAAGTGCTTCATTTATGTCGATCTCTATATGGATTGAAGCAGTCTCCAAGGGCTTGGTTTGATCGCTTTAGGCAATCAATGCTCAAAAAAGGCTATATCCAAAGTAATGTTGATCATACACTATTCTATAAACATGCTACAAGTAAGGTAGCAATCCTAATAGTATATGTGGATGATATTGTGATTACTGGGGATGACATTGCTGAGATTGTCGATTTGAAGAAATATCTTGCTCAAGAGTTTGAAGTAAAGGATTTGGGGAAATTAAAATATTTTCTTGGAATTGAAATCTCTTGTGGACCAAAGGGGATGTTTCTATCTCAAAGAAAATATGTTTTGGATCTACTAAAGGAAACCGGAATGCTCGGATGTCGTCCTGCAGCCACACCTATTGAGAAAAATTGTCGTTTGAGGAAAGATGTTGGTACTCTAATAGATAAAGGATGTTATCAGAGGCTAGTCGAAAGGCTTATATATCTCTCTCATACACGACCCGATATTGCCTTTGCGGTAAGTGTGGTGAGTCAATTTATGCATGATCCTAGATCATCTCATATGGATGTTGTCTATCACATTTTGAGGTATCTTAAGAGTAGCCCAGGGAAAGGCCTTCCATACACTAAACAAGGAAGCCTACAAGTTGAGTGTTATACTGATGCTGATTGGGCTGGTCCTTTGGATGATAGACGATCAACTTCTAGGTATTGTACCTTTGTTGGAGGTAATCTAGTTGCATGGCGAAGTAAAAAACAAAGTGTTGTTGCACGGTCTACAGCCGAGGCAGAGTTTTGTGCTATGGCTCATGGTGTGTGTGAGCTCTTGTGGCTTAAAATTCTTCAAACTGAATTGAGATTATTTGAATGTGGGCCTTTAAAGCTATACTGTGACAACAAAGCGGCTATTGATATAGCTAATAATCCTTTTCAACATGATAGGACCAAGCATATTGAGATCGATAGGCACTTTATTAAGGAGAAGTTGGATAGAGGAATTATCTGCCTACCTTATGTAAAATTAGCTAGCCAAATAGCTGGTATTTTGACCAAAGGGTTACCTAAAAAGACCTTCTCTTTATTTGGTAGCAAGATGGGTCTATATGATGTCTTTGCCCCATCTTAAGGGGGAGTGTTGGTGTGAGTTATAAATAAAATTAGAACTAGAGACCAAAATGTAAAATATGAGAGATAAAATGAAGACCTGAGAAGGATCGAGAGATTGATCCATCCCCAACTTCACTGTTTTTTCCCCTTCTTCTCTCATATCCAAATCTCTCAAATCCACCCATTAATCTTCATCACGTTTAGTAACCCCCCAAAAAAAAACCGAAACAGCTGAGAGCTGATTTTTACTCTTGGCCCCTGAGCTCCTAATTTCCCTAGACACTATGAGTTCCATGATGCAGCTTCAAAAGCGATGATGTATATATGAAGCATTAGTAGAAGCTGTAACTTTGGTCGTTCTTATTTTTCAAACGACTTGTTTGTTTTGCCCTCAACCTTGCTCTGTTCTGTTCTGTTATGCACACCAGGAGAGGAGATGCAGTGAATTCTGTACAAAGCAGGGGTGGTCCGGAATCACACTGCTGTGATCCTGGACAAAGCAGGGCGCACCTTGTGCCAATTCTTGTACTTACATTCACCTTCTTATCAATGAAAGCCGTTAACGGATCTTTTAAAAAAAAATTTGTACTGACATAGAGGAGAATGCTTGTTCTTTTTTCTAAAAAAAACTGAAAGAAGTAGAATGCTTGTTGGTTATCTTAAGAATCATACTAAATTTGAGTGCCTAGTTACTAGTTAGTCGATCATCCTCCGTATACGTACAGGGTCTCGCAATGTGTGGGCACCCCTGTACCGGTTCTGACAGCAGAAGAGGGAAGCCAAAGGATGGGTGAACGAACCAGGCTGTAAGAAGAGGTAAACGGTCCCGAAGGTCCAATGTAAAAGTGATTTGGGCCGGAGTGGCCCAGTAAAGTGTGTGTGGGCTGTCGTAACCTTTTTCTTTCTTTTTTTTGGGAAAAGGGGTGCTGCAAATTTGTTATACGATTTTTGGACTCAGTCACAATCGATGACGAGGACATATATAGAAAATATTTCCAATATTTCTGTATAACGTTGAATGCAAGTTATTCATATTTTTTAATTCTAAAAAAAGTAATTCATATTTTTAGTTACTTTGGGTATTTATAGATGTAAATTTAGGGGATTTTTATAACTTAGAAGATTGGAGTTTACTTTAGGTTACTTACGTGATGGTAGCATTCAGTAATTCAGATCAAGATTTAGGTGTTACTTTATACTATTTTTCTATGGCAAGAGATGGGTTCTATGGCAGGAGATATGGGTTATATTTTTTAAAAATAATGTTGCTAGTGGAGGCGTCAGAAGAGTCTCTATGTCAGTAATATCCATACGATCTATTATATTTTCTAAAAAAGGTCTATGCTAGTAACATCCATAAGATCTATCATATTTTCTAGAAAAAAATCACAGGCCACTGCCATTACCCTTATGAAGGACTTCAAGGAAGGTGTGGTGTGAACCTAGAAGTCATAGGTTGTTCTTGGTTTTATAGGCTAGCCTTTATTGGGGTAAGATGTTTGATTCTCAAGTTGGAGGAAAATCAGACCATAGTGTTTCCATTACGATGGACAAACGGAAGACCTCAATCTCATGAACGCACATTCAAGTTAGCATTGTGTTGCTAATCTGCCAAGCACAGAATGCTTTTATCAAAAAGAGATGCATACATGACAATTTTCTATATGCAGAGTCATTCAGATGTTACACCGTAAAAAACAAGCAGCTCTCTTCATCAAACTTGACATATCAAAGGCTTTCGATTCCATTGGGTGGCCATTTCTCTTGGAGACCATGCAAGCATTAGGCTTTAGCACGAAGTGGAGAGACTGGGTGGCGAGTTTGCTAGGCACGGCGTCATCAAAGCTGCCAGTAAATGGCGAACCCATTGAAACAATCAAGCTCGCTCGAGGTCTTCGCCAGGGAGATCCACTATCTCCTCTTCTATTCATCATGGCCATTAACCCACTACAGTGCATAATCCAAGTGGCAGATGAAAAAGGAGTTCTTTGGCCAGTTCTACCAAAGGCTGCTCAACTTCGATGCTCACTCTATGCTGATGACGCAGCGATTTTTGCACACCCCTCGGCATTGGAGCTTGAAAATTTATACAAATCCTAACCTTCTTTGGTGAATGCTCAGGACTGAAAATCAACATCACGAAGACCGAAATCTATCCAATAAGGATACAGGAAGTGACATTGTCTCAGACCCTTCAGAACTTTCCTGGAAAACTCTGTAAATTCCCTGGAAAATACCTTGGCCTTTGCATGTACGGAAATTACGCAAAATTGAGGTCCAACCTTTGATTGACAAAATCGGAGCAAGATTACCGGGATGGAAAGGGAAAATGATTATCTCTGCCGGAAGGAAAACATTGGTAAAAACGGTATTATCCTCACAACCGATATACCATATGACAGTGTTACCAGAACAAAACTAGCTAATTCGGCAAATTGATAAACTGAGAAGAAGTATTCTTTGGAGAGGGGAAACGCCAGATAATGTGCATGCAAGCCATTCATTTATAAACTGGCCAACAACATGCCTACCGAAGACGATGGGTGGACTTGGAATCCTCGAATTAGAAAGATTCAGTAGGGCCTCAAGATTGAGATGGTTGTGGTTCAAATGGAGACAAAAAGATCGAGCCTGGAACTCACTTGACCTTCCATGTGATAGAAGTGATCAAGAATTATTTGCTGCATCAACAGAAGTAACGATCGGAGACAGCAAGACAGCGAGTTTTTGGACTGCCTCGTGGGTTCATGGTAAAGCACCAAAAACGATCGCACTAGCACTATTTCTCAAATCAAAAAGGAAAAAAATTTCAGTTCACAAGGCTTTGCAGGATAACAGATGGATTTCGCACGTACTCCCGATCCAATCATAGCTGGAAATATATTAATATGTTGACCTATGGGAACAAATCAGTGAGTGCCATTTACAAGAAGGCGCGGAAGACACCATTCGATGGAAATGGACGCAAGATGGAGAGTATACAACCCGTAGTGCATACCAAATTTAGTTTGTTGGGACTTACATCAAACTAAAGCTTCAACCGATATGGAAAGCTAGAGCGGAATCCAGATGCCGATTCTTTGCATGGACTTTAATGCATAAGAAAATTTTAACGGCTAATAATCTAGCTAAGAGAAATTGGCCAAATGATCCTACCTGCAAACTTTGCACGGTCCATCCAGAAACCCAGGCTCACCTCTGTCTAGAATGCATATATGCCAAACAAGTCTGGTGTCAACTGATCAATTGGTTTCAGCTATCAAGCATCAATTCGGTAGACATGTCAGGAACGATTTACAGGCAAAAGGGCAGGTGCAAATTGACAAAGTACAAAGAAGAAAATTTGATGGAGTCATTATATATTTTTGGTGGCATGTATGGAAGGAGAGAAATAGAAGAACTTTTGAAAACAAGAGTTTAGAGGCACATAAAAGTGGCGCAAATGTGTAGAGATGACATTATACGCTTTCATAATGCAACTAATTCATCAACTATCAAGCAAATCGTCGACCTTTAGATAGAGGCGGGGACGCGCCATTTAGGTGAATTAGTCCGTGAGTAGTCGACATGTGTAAACCCATTGGGGAGGCGGAGCATATTGTTAAATCAATCCTCTCAAAACACGCTGTGCGCGATGTAAAAACTATTCTTCTTAATATAAAGATACATAAGTCTTTTGCGTATTAGAGAAAAAACTAATTCATTGACTGTTCACGGGCAACAAGTCTTACACGTACCCAGAGACACATGTATCTTTTTATTTTCTTCATGCTGTCATCTTTATTGAGAGGATTAGTGTTCTCTCCTTATGTTAAGGAGCACAGGTAGCTCAAGTAGGTGCAGTAGCCTTAGTAGGGTAGTTTATTTTGTAATTCTTAACCTCATTTTTGTTTATACCGTCTAATAAAAATGGGCAAGTGTTCTCGCCGCCTTTCTAAAAATGAAGGCAATAGACAAGACATACACCCACTGAACCACGAGTACAGTAGGTCAGTCGCCACCACTAATAAGTCAAGTGAAGAACGCGCTGTTAGTTTTGCTCAAAAAACAAAAAGAACGCGTTATCAATACACTTTTTTCTATAATCCTGAAATCCATTGTGTGCATCCAACGTCCAAATCCGGATCCAAAGATAGCAAGATTTCGGCTAGCTAGCTTTTTTTTTTAGTCTCTCATCTAGATACAGTTGTAGCATCTATTTATGGATAGACACATACCAACACCATAGATACGCACACCATAGTCACACCCTAAGAACACAAATAGATCCTATAACTACACGTAGATTTAAAAATTGCGTCCTTCCGAAGATCACCGAAACCATTCACCACTCCGTAAACGATGGGGATCCAAAGATAGCAAGATTTCGACTAGCTAGCTTTTTTTATGTCTCTTTTTTTTATATCTCTCATCTAGATACAGTTGTAGCATCTGTTCATAGACAGACACATACCAACACCACACATACGCACACCATAGTCACACCTTAAGAACACAAATAGATCCTATAACTACACGTAGATTTGAAAATCACGTCCTTCTAAAAATCACCGAAACCATTCACGACTCCGTAAACAACGGTACGTCGTTATCCCTTTGTGACGGCACACGCGAGAAAGGCTATACCTAAAAAAACAGTAAAAAACCTGGTGGGAATTCGTGCGTGGAGCGGGGCTTGAACACACGACCGGCTGCTCCACCACTAGGAGACACTGCCGCAAACACACGACCGGCTGCTCCACCACTAGGAGACACTGCCGCACGAGCTATCGCTCGTTCCCAGCTAGCTAGCTATATATGCATATGTAGCTCGCTCGCATGGTGGCTTATTCGCCCAATTTTTTTCAACCCACCTACCCATATCAACAAATTGTCTTTTTTGGTGGCCCTTTTCTTTCACACTAATTTTGGCTGTGGCCAAAACAGCTCCGGCCATAGATCACCTGGCGAAGCAGATTCTCCGGTGGAGTTGAAGCTAGAAAACGTTTGACAAAATAGATTCCCCGGTTTTTATTGATTAGATGAGGGATGTCAAATGGCCGCGCCTGGGGTCGGATTCACCGGTTTTTTGCTGGTGCTTCTTTTGAGAATCCGTACTGTTGTACAGAGGAGTTTGGTACAGATTCTTGTGATCCGAAGTACAGTAGAATCCGTTCAATAAGCCCTACTAGGGGGCTGTGCAGCCCAAACCCATGTACGTGTACGTATACACAGAAATCCGAAGTTCCAAACTGTCTATCGCGAGCGCGAAGGCTGAGCCGCCGAGTGTTTGTTTTTGAATGACTAAACCAAAGTGACTAAAATTAGCGATTAAATTTTAGTCATCTCTGTTTAATTTTTAGACTAAAAGTGACTAAAATTAATTAAAGTACATCAATAAATACAAAACTACACCTGATTGCTATGCGCTTGCTTCTGCCCCTGTCTACTATGCGCTTGCCCTGCTCCTGCTGCCCCTGGCTCCCGTCATAACGCCGGCGGCAGCATCGACGCGCGAAGGACCCGTCGACGCGGAACTTCCCAGCGACGGCGCCGGGCGCGCCGAGGAGGTCAATGAGTACAACAGCGGCTCCCGTCCCAGCGCCGAGGATGGAGGAGCGGCACGCAGAGAGGACCGGCTTCGTGTGCCCCTACGAGGCCCCGTCGCCCGGGAACCCGTCCCAGCGGTTGTGCAGGCTGGGGCGGCGGCGGCGCACCGTGAGCACGGGCTGGCCCCGAGAGTCGAGCAGCACGAGGTCCCCCTGGCGGCGCCGCCCCAGCACGCCCCGCCGCGCTCGTATTTCTCCACGCGGAGAGGACCGCCTTCGCTGCGCCGTTGCGTTTTGTCTCGAGACGGCGGGCATGGAGCCCCTGCCCGCGCGCGCGCCCATGGCGGCGACACGAGGTCGGCACGGCCCGCGGCGATGGGCCGGGCGCATCCACCGGCGCGGATTCAGGGCGCCGCCGCATCCCGACTCCGGCGTCCTCCGCAGCCGGCCTGTGGGAGAACGCCGCCTCGGGCCTCGCGGCCACCGTGGCTGAGCACGGGATGCCAGGCGTTGAGAGGAGCGGCTCCGGCGTGGGGAGGAGCGGCGGCGGCTACAGGGAAGGAGTGGGAGAGCAGGGACGGGTAGTGCACGGCGAAGAGGGTGATGAGCGCGAGCGTGGCGAGCACGGTGGCGCGGAATGGCAGGTGCGACGACGCCAACACGAGCTACTTGGCGCCCGCGGCGCGCCGCTGCAGCACCGCGTGACGCTCCAGCCTCACGCCCTTGGCGGCCGCGTCCACCACGCCGGCCGGCGGCATCCCCTCCTCCTCTGCTGGCGAGGTGCTCCAGGGCTGTTCAAGCTCCGACCCCGGCCACCGTGGCGGCGGGCGAGGCGGGCCTGACCTCCTGGCCCTCGTCCCTCCGGACTCGCGAGCTCATCCTCGCGGCAGCGCTGCTCCGGGCGTGGGCCGGCGGCGACGCTGCTGCGGGCGTGGGCCAACGGCGGCAACTGCCACGGCGCTGGATCTCGGCGACTTTCTATTCCTAGCCGTCAGCGCAGCCTCTGCCGCGGCTGGGGGCGCGAAGGAGCAGGCCTTCTCGGTGGCGAGGGAGCAGCGGAGGCGGCGGTGGGGAGGGTGACGGCGGGAAGCAAGCCATGGCGGCGACTGGTAGGAGCGCGACGGGTTGGGGCTGGGGAGCGAGTCGAGGTTAGCGGCTCCTGATGGAGTAACGGGACTAATTAATTTTAGTTCTATTTTAGTTCTTCTATATAAAATTTTAATAAAAAATTAAAGCTTACTCTATTTTAGTTTGGTCCTGTGAAATTAAACAGACCCTAAAATATCTTAGATATCTTAGGATGCATGGAATCCTTGGAAATATATCCCCCATTTTGATAAACTCAAGTAGAAAAGGTTTTGTAGTTAAGAAATCAAAGAACTTTGAACTCAATCGAGGAACTTTTCTCGCTGTGATGATCAAACAACACTGTGAATTTTGCTAGACCGGCAAAACAAACACCATATGAAGTGTGTGCTAGCTAGTAACAAAACTAAACTAGATAGGATTCTTTGAATAATATTATTTTAATAAAGAATTGCAAAACTAAATATATATAGCAAATTATAAACATCGTAGATCTAGGCAATCGGTTTTTGGCGCCAGCTGACAATGTGTTATCGGCCCTCCAACTGTCGATAAGAAGACTGCACAATACACGTTCCATTGACCGATAAGAAGACTCAACGTAAATGTCGACTCTCGGCTATATATTTTTTTTTTTCCGAACCGAGGGCGTTCCCCATTTCCATTAACTAAATAATAGAAATACAGTTTACCAGTGACAAGTTTAGCAGAGAAGCAAACACTAAGACAGGGCAATATATAGCCGAGAGTAAAGGCTCGATTGATAAGATACAGACAATGACAGAATGATGCTCATCCCTGATGAAATCTGTCAATTCGGGATACAATCTCTATGTGGCCTTCTACTGCCAATTCCAGGCCAGCTGAAGCCGCTTTCTTTTCCTTCCTGGGAGTTGATTAAATTGTATGGTGAAGTTGGTAGCCTTTCTAGCTTTCTATATTGGCTTGGTTGAGGACTGCCTGTCGGTCCTATGACTACCGATAGGATTTATTGGCATCCTAATTATTGCTGATTAGATTTGTTCCCTTTATCTCTCAACATTTTTTTGATCAAAACAAAAGAATTTAGGGCCTCTAAAAATCATGTAATTTTAAGTAGATGATAAAAAAATAAGCACGATCAATTTTGCTTAGGTAACTATTATAAAATGATTTATAAAAAACGTTTTTTAGAGGTGCTAGTTTTTTTCAAAGACGGCTATATTAAGAATCATGTCTATAGTAGTTTTTTAGATATATTTGTAGAGACAGTTGTTTTTTAGCTGCCTCTAGAAATGCACTCCATTTGTATGTTGCAAAATCCATTCGTCTTTAGTAGTCGAAACTAAAGGAGGCTGACAATGTTACCCTCTCCTTTTAAAATAACTGCGACACAAAAAAATCTTACAATCATACCAGATGAAGACAAACTTTATATTAAAGTTGTAGATGCCATTTTTCATTTAAAATCATTTAGGGTAAAAAATTTATACTTAAGTTCTTAAAATTTGAAAATATTTTTTTTGCAAACAAATTTGCATGTAGAGTAACTCAAACCAAATTTGTTGTGTTCGCGATCTAAAACTTTGTGATTCAAACTATTTTCATTTGGAGTCATCGATCTAGGAGCCAAAATAATGAATACAAGATCTGATCTAAAACAATCATGCCGTTTCAAGGTATATATTTTAAAGTCATTTTCTGGAACTCATCAAGAGATCAGAAATGTTGAGGAACTTTGTTAGCAGGAGAAAACCAGACCAAATAAAAAACAAGGGAATTGCTGAGGAAATTTAAGTATAAATGGCTAAAGTTTTGAAAAAGCTTTGATTTATGCCAAACCTTAGATGAGGTCAGGCCGGCAGTTTCAACTATCAACACCGCGTCATAAATATCATGAAATTTCAGCTACATCCTACACGGCTACACTGTTACAGGTCAAAGTCAAGGGACACCTTTGTGGACAAGTCATGGACAGTGGACACACGCTTTGTGGACTTTTGTTGAGGTTAAAGGTTGATTCATTATTGAGCATAAAATGAAATTTCATTTGCACCGCTCTCTAGATTGATTGATTGCATTTCAGCAGTTTGAGCAGTTGGCATGGCGGTGGCCTCAGCCTGGCGGAGAGCATGGATGCGATCGAGGGGCGGCAGCGGCGGGTACGACGCTGATGGCAGAGGCCGTTCGCTGCATCATCCTACCGGAGGCAACAACCACCACTACAGGTACCATCTACGCCACCATCACTGTTTCCTCATCTATGGCTCCGCCCATGCCGCCGGTCGTGGAAAAAAACGCGGAGGAGGAGCTGGAGGAAGACATGGTGGTGGCCTCAGCTTGCCCCTGGAGCAGAGCATGGGTGAGACCGAGGGGCTGCGGCGAGCATGCGCCGATGGCGGAGGCGGTTCGCTGCCGCCTACCCGTGGCGATAGCACCACTTCAGGTACCACCTACACCGCCAGCACAACCACCGCCACCTCTGGCTCAGCCGGAGAACCGCAGCTTCGTGATCTCCATCCGTTTCCGTCCACGGCGCCGGTCATGGAAGGAAACGCGGAGGAGCTTTATGTAGCCATGGGGCTCGCGGAAGACAAGGCGAAGAAGCTCGAGCATATCAAGGGCCTGGTCGAAGAATTCCGTGGCGACAATCGCAGTGCCTTGGAGAGGTGGCTCTCGGAGCTGGACGCCGGCTGGGTTCTCCACCTCGCCGGCACACATGAATCTTCAGGGAGCGTCATGACCTCGCACGGCTTCCAATTCCTTGCAGTGAGCTGGATCTTAGCACTACGCAAGATCAGTGAGTCCATCCTGGCAAGTCTTGATGGATGGTACTGCAGCCAGAGCCAGAGCCAGAGCCAGGACCATGATGACGAAGGAACGAGCAAGCAGCCATCTGCTTCTGAATTTGCAGAACTTGTCCAAGCAGCTGTGCTCAAGATGCTGCCTTTCGTCGACATTGCTGCTGCCGTAAAAACTACTGATAGTGATAGGCCGGAGCCAGGTGCACTGGCACCAGCTGAGAAGCTCCAGGCACTAATACACATGCATGGTGCTCTTTCCATGGCCTCCCAACATGTTCTGCCATTACAAGTAGAATCTACTGACGGTGCGATGGGAGACCTCTTGTCGGCAGACCTTACCAATTTAGATGAGGCTACATGGGCTACAATTGTCGAGATCATGAATATTGTCATGGGCTGGACCTGGATGGACGACGACGGCGGTTCAAGTGACATTCACATGGTCACGAAGTCCATAGTAAGCTACACCAAGGTGTTGTGGTCCAATTACGGTTCGGTGAATCGCATCCTAGATGACGCAGTTCTCCGCGGTGAGTTTGTGTCTGAGAATGAAAACGTGAGCCATGTCTCCAACCTCATCATGGAGATGGTCTGTTCACTAGAGATAACGCCTCCCACGATGTCGTCGGGGGAATTCCCAAATGAGAGCCTCAGGTTCCTATTCTTGATCAACAATCTCTACTACTTACTCCAGCAGTTTCGCACAGTTTGGCGTTTGGAATTCATTATGGTGTCCCTCAACAGGAAAATCGATGACCACATCAATAGTTATCTCCATGTATCTTGGGAACCGGTGTTGAAATGCTTGCAGGATCCTGCTACACCTTGTTGCTTTGGAAGATACTCACCTTTACCAAAGTTTGAGTCAAAATTTCAGGAGACCTACAAAACTCAAAAGCTTTGGAAGGTCCCAGATCCTCAGATGAGGAGAAAGCTGCGGAAAGCCATCATTGATAACGTCATCCCGGTCTTCACACAGTTCTTGGAGGATAACAACATCAGCACCCCAAGAATCATTCCTAGGAAGGCAGAGAAGATGCTGGGGAAGTTATTCGAAGGATGATGAACTAGCGCACTATACTGGGCAAGTTGCCATATGTCTAGTATTCCTTGGTTAATCCTGCTTCCATTTGTGTTCACTGTTATGGTTTGGTTTTGGTATAAAATGTTATTGCTTCCAAAGACTGGATCTCTGAAGCACTGTGAGAAGAACAGGGGAAAAAAAGCTGAAGCACCACAAGTTTGTTAGTAGTTCTCTTTGTTGTGAAATTTTTGAACATTTTCTGTCATGAAGTATCTCGAATAGAAGTTTCACGAGGCAAAAAAAAAAAAAAAGAACAACAGAGAGCTGATCTGTACCTCTTCACTAGAGATAACCAAGTCCGGGGCCTTCCCAAATTAGAATATCAGGTTCCTATTTTTGATCAACAATCTCTACTACTTACTCCAGCAATTCCTCACAATTTGGCGTTTTAATAAAAGCACAGCAGGGGATGCTCCCCTCCTGTTTTCCCTCAAAAAAACAATTTGGCGTTTGGATTTCACTATGGTGCCCCTCAATAGGAAAATCGATGACCACATCAATAGTTATCTCCATGTGTCTTGGGCACCAGTGCTGAAATGCTTGCAGGATCCTGTTTTGCCTTGCTGCTTGACTAGATGCTCGTCTCTTCTACGAAAGTTGGAGTCAAAATTTGAAATGACCTATGCCACCCAAAAGCTCTGGAAGGTCCCAGACCCTGTGATGCGGAGAAGGCTGTGGAAAGCCGTCGTCGATAAGGTCATCCCAGTGTTCACACAATTCTTGGAAGATAACAGCATCGTCACCCCAAGATTTACTCCCAGGAAACTTACTCATAGAAAACT
Source organism: Bothriochloa decipiens (assembly GCA_023333625.1). Classification (NCBI taxonomy): domain Eukaryota; kingdom Viridiplantae; phylum Streptophyta; class Magnoliopsida; order Poales; family Poaceae; genus Bothriochloa; species Bothriochloa decipiens. The sequence continues at coordinate 2,201,247 of CM041638.1, read as the reverse complement.
AGAGAAGATGCTAGGAGACTTATTCGAAGGATGATGAACTAGTGCACCATACAAGGCATTGTGTTCCCTGTATGCTTGGACTTTGTAATAAAACATAATGTTGTTGTTTTCAGGGACTGGATGTCTGAAGATGGTGTGAAGGATAGGTAAAAGTAGCTAAAGTAACACAAGTTTGTTAGTACTAGTTCTCTTTGTTGTCTAATTGTTGAACATTTCTTACAAAAAAAAACTGGAACAGCAGAGAGCCGATATGTATCCCTTGGTCCGTGCCATGTAAAAGCAGCAGTGAATGATATTCACTTGCTCATCTTTCTTTTCAAATCAGGCATCCGGTGTCCTAATTTCTCTGGAGGCCAGGAGTACCAGACGATATCATCCATGCAGCTTTAAAAGCGTTGCAGTATATATGCAGTAGTAGTACAAGCTGTAACTTTGGTCCTTCTAATTTTGCAAATGGGTTGTTTTCCCACCTCAATCTTACTCTGTTCTGCTATCAGCTATGCAAAATGCACATCTGCAGGAGATCCATGTGAATTTTGCACTGCCATAAAGGGGAACTGTTGTTGGGATCTTAATAAACATGATGACAGATTTGAGAGTTAAGTTACTCGATCATCCAACGTATACATGTACAGGGTCTCGCAATGTGTGAGCACTCACCATATCTGGTGAAAACCAGAGCCCTGATGCAACTTTAGAAACTCTGAATCAAGGCCACAAGATGCTCATCCAATAGATAGAGGCTGAGATGGGTTAATTTTGCACTTAACCGCCCGCCGGCCAGCATGCTAATCACGTTTTCTTTTGCAAATCCCCCCTCCAAATCCCCATGCGCAGTAGGCTGACGGTCCAACTTTGTCTCTGCGCCACCGCCGCCATGGTTTCGGAATAAAATGTTGCTGCTTCCATGAACTGGATCTCTGAACCACGGCTGAAGGATAGGGGAAATAGCTAAAGCACCACAAGTTTGTTACTAGTTCTCTTTGTTGTGTAATTGTTGAACACTTTCTTTGATGAAGTATCTGAAACAGCCATTTTGCAACAAAAAGAAAAAAGACTGGAACAGCTGAGAGCTGATCTGTACCCCTGGCCCCTGCTTGTAATAGCAGCAGCAGTGAACGAAATTCACTTGCTCTTATTTATTTGCAAAAAAGATCTGGCTGCCTGTCCTGACCACCGGGCTCCTAATTTCTCTGGACACTAGGAGTACCAGATGATATCATCCATGCAGATTTAAAAGCGTTGCGGTATAGATGAAGCGGTAGTAGAAGCTGTAACTTTGTGTTGTCATGATTTTTACACAGGAGTTGTTTTGTTTTTTTCGCTTTTGCCCTCAATCTTACTCTGTTCATGTGAATTCTGAGGTGCATGTGAATTCTGCACTGACTGAAAGGGAAACTGTTGTGGTTATCTTAAGAAACGAGATAAATTTGAGCCAAGTTAGTCGATCACTCTCCGTGTACATGCACAGGGTCTCGCAATTTGTGAGCACTCATGTAGTTCTGTAAGAATGGGTCTACGAACCAGGCTGTAAGAAGAAGTATCCGGGCCAGAAGGTCCAATGTGGAGACGACTGGGCCGGAGTAGCCCTGTAACTTGTGTGTGGGCTGGTATAAAGTATCTTTATTTTTTTCGTTTTGCGGCAAGGGCCGTTGTAAACTCCACGAATACAATTTGGATTAAGGGCTCCTCACGTCCAAACTAATTTCTGATGCAAATTTAAAATTTCAACATTGGTTAAATAACCTAATAATTTACGTCGTTTTTATGAACAATTTTTCAAATTTTTAATTTTTTTGTGTGTCAGTATAAAGTTGACATGTTACTTTTTTTTGTGCAATTCGCCTAGAATACTCTGCGTTTGAGCAAACACGCAAAAAGTTGGGAAAAGGCAGAAGCCGACAATCTCGTCTCCGACTCAACGAAGAACCCGGTCCTTTATATATGGCTGTATCCATGCCATGATTCACTGGAAAAGGAGCAAGAAGATGATGCCATGAAGAAGGAAATTATCATATTTACATGAATGAGGAATGCTTTGCAGTGGCCAACAAGGGAGCAGTTGGGAATGGCAGCGAGTGCGATTGCGCGTGCTAGTATAAAATGTAAATAGCATGGAGGCCACGGGCAACTTTGTTTGGGGTTCAGGTACAAGACAGTCTTCTGTAATAAACAAAACGAAACCCGCCCGAAACTGCCGCGCGCGTTCGCTTCGTGGATGGTTCACGGGGGAATGAATCCTGCCCGACCAAAGCTTTGGAAAAAGCGACACTAGCATCGACCCCGTTCTCTCTTGGATCCACAACAAACGCTACGGGAAACTGATAATTCGTCGTGTGCCTGGGGCACACGGCGAACGGCAAGAAACACACGGCGAAGTTTTTGCCGTGGGTGGCCTACGGCAAAGCCGGCACGGCGACCAGCAGCACGGCGAACGCGAGTTTGCCGTGTGCCTTTTATCGGGCACACGGCAAATATTTTTACCGTGTGCGACGGTGGGCACACGGCAAAAAAAAACAACAGACGGCGGCAGACGGCGGCGCGTTACTTTGCCGTGTGCCTTGGAGGGGGCACACGGCAAACTTTTCCTCTTTGCCGTGTGCCTCTGGAGGAAGCACACGGCGCAGATGGGGTGTTTACCGTGTGTCGCTGTCCCCAGCACACGGCAAAGTGTGAAGTTTTCCGTGTGCCCGGTCGCCTGCACACGGCAAACACTAGTCAGTTTGCCGTGTGTCCGTGCTCCTGCACACGGCGAAGTCCTCGAACCGGTACCAGAAACGGTCACTTTGCCGTGTGCCTTGCTAATTGCACACGGCAAAGTGACCACAAAATTCCTGTTTTAATTGTTTTTCGCATATAAATTTCCCCAATCAAACAAACATCACAGGCATATACATATATTACAACCAGCATCACAGGCATTATAAATATGTTAAAACAAGCATCACAGGCATTATACATAGATAAATCCACAAGTTCGATAATATATGAATCTCAAGTTCACAAATACGTATCCACAAGTTCATAAGTACGATAACTTCACAAATGCAAAGTTAAGGGCGCCGTTTATGGCTGAGGTGGGTCGAACGGAGGTGGGAACAACTGCTGTGGGGGTAACGGAGGTGACATGCCCGGCGACATTTCTGGCGCATTCGATGCCGCCGATTGATTCTACAGAAAGAAAAATAGATTACATGTGATACATAAATCAAGTTCTCTAAGTTATAATCTAAAATATTCAAAATTTCATCGAAGTCTCTAAGTGAGTAAGTCTCTACGTTCTCTAAGTCTCTAATAGTATCTAAGTCTCTACTTTTCTAAGTCTTTAATAATTGAAATGAAACTAGAAGGTTGTCAAGTGACTCACAGGAGGAGTTGCAGGAGCCGGAGTCAGAACTGGAGGGAACATCATCGGAGGTAGGGGTTGACCTATCTGAACAGAAAGACCTTGAATGTAGTTGTACATCTGGAGCATCTGCTGTTGAACCTCAGCCTGCTGCCTCGCCGTCTCGGCCTGCTGCCTCGCCGTCTCCTCCTGGCGTATCCTTCTCTCTTCGGCTAACGCCGCCTCGTGTGCCGCCGCTTGCGCCGCCAGTTGGGCCTACAATTTTTTATCCCAATGTTACAATGCAAAGCAAACATATGTATAAATTGAATGAAAGATGAATAAATTAGAAAATAACCTGAAGTTCCTGCACTTGGAGCTGTGCCGCGGACATTCGTGGGCGTATGGCTGGGCTACTGCTCGTGCTCCTTGCTCGAACCTGGGCGAGAGTGGGAGTACTGGCCGTGTCTAGAGTGCCATCGCCTATATAGTACCGGCCATGCTTCTTGCCTCCTCCCACCCTCATGATGATCTCTCCATCAAGGGGATGGGCGCTCGGATCCCACTCTGGCCCATGGACCTGTCTTCCCGCCTCTGTGTAATCGCTAATGCGGGTGTGGACGGAGGGATTGCTGTACGCCGAGGGCGGGTCGTCCTGGTTGTAGGTGACGTCAGACGCCTTGCCCTTGTGGGCCAAAACCCATCCCATGAACTGGGAACACTCAGCGCCTTGATGTGCCTGGGACTGCAAAAAACAGCAAGTTGATTACAAATTATGAAGAATTGAGCGTTAGAATAAAGAAATGATGCCGCATACCCATCTAGCCCTGTATTCATCGTTGCTAAGGCTGCCTTGATGGTGTGCTGGACCTGGTATCAGCAAACACCGCTCACGGCCAGCGTTGTGCTTCTCCTCCCACTCGGGGGTGAACCACTTGTCCACTATGCGTTCCCAGCACGTGGAATCATTGCGGCACCACCATGCAGGCACCTACACGTGATCAAGTGAATGACATATAAGAAGATCAAATTAAGCGATGTAGTTAATCTAAGAATAAATCAAAATTTACCTCCATGTATTGCTCCCGAGTCAGCTTCAAATTTCTTGCAGCATCTTTTTTCATCTTCTGCCCAAGGAACTGAGCCGCGTAGTTTATGACACACTGAACTTGCGCCTCGTAATGCATGTCTAGCACCAACTTAATGCATCGATTGTCAGCGACAACCGCCGCCTGTTCCGCTCCTCCTTCCGCACACTTGTAGAAATCCTACAATATAAACACGATGTATCAAGTCATTATTACAAACATATCCAATGAATACGATGTATTGAGAAGTGTAGTATGAGGAAGACTTACCCACAGCTCGGCCTTCACTCACTCCGCCTTGTTAGCGAAGCACCTATTTTCCCTATCGATCTGATCAGTGGCGGCATGGTAGTGTGCCCACGTCCAGGCCGGCTCGTACCTTCCACTAATGTGGACCATGCCTGGGAAGTGCACCCGGCACAAAAGACCCAGGATGCCATTGACCTTGCGTTTGTGAGCACCTCCACTGACTATTTCCCAACTCATGCCAAAAGTTATTAAGATAAAACATTAGTTTCTATTGTGATTGTGTTTTTCAAGTTATCAAATGAAAAGGTACTGATAACATCTAAAGTTACTTACAGTGGCGGGGAGGGTCGAATCACCAGTCGACCGGCAAGAGGTATCGGCCTGTCCGGGAGTCGTGAGGGACCTCGCAACCAGACAGACGGCGTACTAGAGGCACCCCCTGTCGTGTCCTCCTCCTCCTCCTCCTCCTCCTCCTCCTCACCACCCGACGACTCCGCGGACGGTACGCTATCGTCCTCCTGCTCCTCCTCCCCCTGCACCTCCTCCTCCTGCGACTGCTCCTCCTCCTGCTCCTCCTCCTCCTCCTCCTGCTGCGGCTGCTCTACAAGCACCTTCGGTCGACCCTTCCCTCGACCCTTGGGGCCACCCTTCCCTCGACCCTTGCCTTTGGTGCCCCTAGCGATGGACCCCTCAGCTCCCTCGGAACTTGAGGCCATTCTTCTGAAAACAGACGCGCATTTTCGCTGAATTCCGCCGCCCACCATCTTGATTCAATCGCCTGCAATCACAAACAGAGCCCCAATCAGCACGTATAAACAAGTAGAAGTAAGAAAAATATGCAAAATAAACAAGATTTAATTAGAAACTAACATGTATTAGAAATAATCATCTTGATCGGGATTAGCTGGATCATAAGTCTCATCATCACTATCATGCATGTCGAGATAACCAGGCCCGTGCTCCAAAGGAGGAATGTCGTCATCAACCCCTAATTGTAAACTTGTAAGTAATTCTAAGTCCTTAGCATTATGAACCTCATCTCCAGCATCCTCGTCATCAATTCTTTCATCATCGTCTACTTCCATTCCAATCGCTCCAGTTAAGTCTATCACGAAACGCCCTTCTAGCCCATCTTCTTGAAAGAACTCTCCGTCATATGTATTTGGATCTATGTTGTAATCTTCATTGTTTGGGACAGGTAGTTTACCATGTGGCGATACCTTGTACACAACGTCCCAACCCTTTAGACGTTCGTCGATTTTGCACGGGTATGAGAGATAATAAACTTGTGTGGCTTGTTGAGCCACTATATAGACATCGTCTCCTGGATAGACGGATGACTGTCGAATTTCGACTAGTCCAAGATTAGAGCTGCGTCGCACTTCATTAGGATCAAACCAATGGCATTTGAATATGACGGGCTTAAGAGGTTTGCAACCAGGAAACGTGAGTTCATATATTTCTTCAATTCTTCCATAATACTCAACCCCATCAAGTCCTGTGGTACAAACTCCGGTATTTGTGGTTCTTCGATTGGACCGACTCTGCTCGTGGCTTTTTGTGTGAAAGCGATATCCATTCACGTCATAGCCGGAGTATGACATGACCCTATAGGCACAACCATGGGCAACCAATCTCAACTCAGGACTCATAGACACATCATTTTGACCCTGCAAGTAGAAGCATGATAGTTCGTTATATTATTCGCACGTACGAGGAACTTGTGATGTCAAACACAAAGTACGAACTCCAGAATGACCGTACCTTTTGTTTCAACCAAGAAATGAAATCGGGCGATATACGTCCATCACCCTTATTAAGAAGGGTATCAACTTGCTGTGGGGTCGGTGCCCTATTTCCCCGCCAGAATTGATGAGTAAACTCTCTATATGAACAAGAACAAGATAGGGGGGTTGGATGCAGAATAATGACCATACACTAGCAATAATTGAGAATAGTTTGTTGAGAACTTACTGAATGTATGACTGCATTTCGGAAAGGTTGGTCAACACATACATCATGATAGTGCGCCACTCTTCATGTTGCAAGGTATTAGGAGTCGCAACACTTGCACTTCCGAGTTGCCCTCTAAAGAGGCTGAGGTTCGATTCATTTTCGTCCGCATTGTAACGAGGGATTGGATTATGCACGTTAGGAAGAGTGTCAGCATAGTATTTTGTTGTGAAGTTTGACACCTCCTCAGTACAGTATGCCTCTGCAATGGAAGCTTCAATTTTGCATTTATTTTTACATTTGGTTCGAAGAACCTTTTGTTGTCTCTCAATTGCATAGCACCAACGGCCCTGCACAGGCCCCCCCATTCGTGCCTCATACGGGAGGTGCAAAATCATATGCTGCATCGGATTGAAAAAACCGGGTGGAAAGATCTTCTCCAACTTACAAAGCAACACAGGAGCCAATTCTTCCATTTCTGCAACCACGGATCGAGATAACTCCTTAGCACAAAGGATGCGGAAGAAATGACTTAACTCTGCCAGCACTAGCCACACATGGTCAGGGAGATAGCCTCGAACCATCACCGGAAGAAGCCGCTCAATCCATATGTGGTAGTCATGACTCTTGAGCCCATTGATTCGCATAGTAGCTAAGTTCACCCCCTCCTCAGATTCGCTGCATACCCATCGGGAAACATTAAAGTTTGGAACCATTCTAGTACTTCCCTCCTTTGGTCCTTCTTCAGGACGAATTCGGCTGGAGGCTTTTTCCATTTCTTGCCATCTTTGGGAGGTGGAATGTTGAGCTTTGGTCTATTGCATAACCTAGCTTGATCCACTCTAGCCTTAACATTGTCCTTTGTTTTATCAGAAATATCCATGATTGTACCCCAGAGTGCCTCGGCGACATTCTTTTCCGTGTGCATCATATCAATGTTATGTGGAAGAAGAAGGTCATCCATGTAGGGGAGCCTCCACAAGCCCGACTTCTGAGTCCAGGCATGTTCCTCACCATATCCCACAAAACCACCACCTTCTTTGTTGAACTTGAGCGCGTCTAACTGCGCACGAACCGCGACACCTGTCAACATTTGTGGTGGAGGGTCTTCAACCACGACACCTTTTGTAAAGTTCTTAATGTCTCGTCTGAATGGATGGTCAATAGGGAGGAATTGTCGGTGTTTGTCGAACGAAGAATACTTGCCACCCTTTGTCAACCAGATGAACTTGAGAGCTGCCTTGCACACTGGGCATGGGAACTTCCCATGGACACACCAGCCGCAGAATAGCCCATACGCCGGCAAGTCATGCAGGGAGTACATGTACCACACTCGCAGTTTGAAGTTTGTTTTTGTAGCTCGATCGTATGTCCATACCCCTTCCTCCCAAGCATGGAGCAAATCATCAATCAGAGGCTCCATGTACACACTCATATTATCCCCCGGGTATCCAGGAATTATCAACGACAAGAATATGTTCTGTCGCTGAAAGATGACACCGGGGGGGAGATTGAGGGGGATAACGAACATGGGCCAACAAGTGTACGAGGCAGCCGACATTCCATAAGGATTGAACCCATCTGTTGCAAGCGCAACACGTACATTACGAACCTCCCTAGCTTCCTCACGATGACACCCGTCAAAATGTCTCCATGCTTCAGCATCGGCTGGATGTACCATGTTCTCAGGATGGTATCGTTTGCCTTCTCTATGCCAAGTCATCTGTTTTGCGGATTCCTCGGTCATGTAAAGCCGTTGGATCCTCTGTATGAAAGGAAGGTACCGTAGAATTTTCACGGGGATTTCGAGTTGCCTCTTGTGACCATCACCAGAGTCTACCTCCAGGTACCTAGAGGATTTACATTTAGGACAATACTTTGCATCCGCATGGTCTTTTCTAAACAAGATGCATCCCTTCGTACAAGCATGTATCTGCTCGTATGGCATCTTAAGTGCACGAAGGAGTTTCTGTGCCTCATACATGTTGCGTGGCAGATTGTGACCTTCCGGAAGCATGCTGCCAAAAACTGTCAACATATTATCAAAGCCGTCTCGACTGATGCCAAGCTGACACTTTAGGGCCATTATGCGTCCGATGGCATCCAGTTGAGAAACATCGGTACGCTCGTGAAGTGGTTTCTGTGCCGAAGACAACATGTCATAATAGGCCTTTGCGGTTGCCTCTGGCGGATCCTCCCTATCATGCCTAGGTCCTTCATCGAAGTGTGCTTGATGAAAGTCATCTAACATATCTCCGCATCCGGCGTCAGCATCATATTCCTCGATGCGTTGTCTCACGACCTCGTCTCTCGCACGATGGGCTTCACCATGGCAGATCCACCGGGTATAGTTTGCCACAAACCCATTGGTGCAAATGTGTTGACCCATCTTGAACTGTGTTTGAAGTATCTTGTTTGCACACTTTCTGCAGGGACACGGCAATTTACTCTGTCCTTTGTCAAATGCCTTTTTCAAGAAATCATCGACCTTCTGAACGAATTCATCAGTCCAGTCACGCTTACCCAACCAGCCCGTGTACATCCACTCACGGTCATCCATCCTTTAACATATAGCGAGTAATATAAAAATCAATTGCATCTACACGATGTCTATCATGCTCTAATAGGTAAAGATAGGTCCTAATCCCACCCGAGGATGTGTAAATGAGGTTAGTTTACATGCTCTACTCCTAACCGAGATAGAATTCCGGCAGCACCTCCCCGCTGTTCTCCAAATACACGTCCTGGCAAGGAGATTGTGTATCCAGAGAACAACAGGGAGCTGATGCCGACAACTCTATCACGGATCGGAGCAGATCATGAAAACTAAACTCATATACACATCCTCGGGCTGTCCAAAAAACATGGACAATTCGAAATAGATACGGCCATAGATATGCAAAGATCTGCATATTTTCAACCATATCTCTTTCGAACGGGAGACGCCTAATTAGGTTACGTGATCTACGAACATGATATGGAAAAAGTGCCTCACCTTGTTGTTCTGCAAAGTGACGAGTCAAAGACGGTGGCGGGAGCGGACACCGGGGCAGACAGCAGCGATCAGGTGGTGGGGGTGGCCGAACAACTGTAAGCACCAAAAGAATAAAATCAGCACAATTAAATTTCGGCAGCACCTCCCCTGCACAGTGAGGTTTCCAAAACCTGCAAGAAATCAAAGGAATGTTGTTCCAAGTGCAAACACGCAAACCATGAAAGTCGATGCATCCAACAACTGGAATAAAATAGAATAATAATGTTTGTGTCATAAACTGCAGTAATTTTCCCCACTAAGATTTTCACATAACCAAGAATCTAACCCTCAATCCCTGCATGTCCACATGTGGAACCCCGACAACTTCTCCACCAATTGTCAGACACCCACCATATTGTCTCCTTCGCTAAGGGAAGATATGTAGGGAGACACCAGCAAAGAGACATTCCATCCCCATACCTAAAAATCTGGAGGACAAGCTCATCCCCTCCTGTTTGTGTGGGCATCCTCTAGACATGTGAGCGGGGAGCAGGTGGGCAGTGCAGTGGCCTCAGAGTAGGGAGGCCATGGCTAGCAAGGGGCAGCGAGCGGCACAGATCCAGGTCAGCATGGAGGATGGCCGCTGTCGCTATGGATGGGTTGGTGGGTGCCAGGTGAAGGTGCACCGCCAGGTGGAGGCAGCCGGGGCAGGCCAAGATGCAGCTGGAGGCAGGCTGGTGTGCATGCGAACGAAGGAGGAAGAAGTAAAAAGTGCCTCATATCTGGGGCCCATATTGATGGCAACTAACGGTTCCAAAACAGTCCATCCATCCTCTCGCTCTCCATCCCCCCTACCAAACCAAACACAGAACAAGGACGACCCCATCCCCTCAACTAAGCACATATAGGATCATCCCAAACCCAGAAAACCAGGATAGAAACATCCCGTCCCGCCCCACCTTGTCCTAGATCAAACACTACCTAGTATCCTTTGATAGATTCAGCACATTGATGCTTTGAGTTCTGAACTTCTGCTACAGTGCAAGCGCTTAGGCAGACCTAGGATTTTCCAGTGGTCTTATTGCTGTGCACTTAATTCGGTGTGGATTGTGTGTTGTTTTGCTGGTGTAGTACATTTCATTATTCCTTGACAAAATGACACAGCTCTCTTGCATTGTTCGAAAAAAATACCTTTTGTGCCTCTAATTCTCCTCTCTGTCTCAGCAGCCTTCTAATTTTCTTGCGACGAGTACTTCGACTCCCCAACTAACAAGGCAAAAATACAAAACAATGAGAGAAACATATGTCAACTAAATTAAAATATTTTGGCACAACTGCTACATCATAAATTAAGAACTAAAATTTCTCTATGCTGGTTAACAAATCAAATGAATAGGAAATAGAACAGAGTTAAGCCCATTATCAAACCTTAATGAAGCTGGAACACGTATGGGCCTCAGCATGCAAGAATGAACGAGATAGGACTATGAGGAAGTACATAGATAGGTAACATCTTCAGTGATACAAGGCATGGGGCTAAGAGCACATTCAAGAACTATTGCAGCAGCACATGACTACTAACTTGGTTTTACCTGGCATTGTGTTTTACACATATTTGGCACTCTTTTTGGAAATATTGGATAATTAGCGATAGCAGACTACCTCATAGATACATGCAGACAGTTCCACTACATTTGTTTAAATAATATAACTGTGCATCTTTTGCAATGAGGTAAAATAGATTAGCCATCAGCATCACACTGGATTAAGGATAATAACCATCTATGAATGAAAAATTGGTGAGCACAACGCACAAGAAGGAAATTGGATATATAATCAAGTAGAGTCAAACACTCAACATATCAAGAGCAGCACTATGACTCATGCATACCTTTTTTGTGTCACTTTGAGCATTATAGTCTGCCACCTTTGCCTCACATGTCAACTCTGTTTGTTTGTTCCTAAAAAAAACATAATATGAATTGCATGCAGTGATATGAAGAACAAACAAGGACATGTGTGTTGTCTTTTTCATGGGCATGTGTGGTTCAAAATTGATCTTACCACCAATTCACTTAAGGAGACAGCGCAAAACAATTTTTGAGGCGAAGAAATCATCACACCAAATTGAGGCAATTTGGGAAAGAAATTGGAACCTTTTACGTTTTCAGAGCACAAAAAAGAGCCTCTGGCAGATAGGACTGCTACAGATATAACAGTCGACCACCAAATAAAATCAAATGTCTTAATTCAAGCCTGGCAAAGTTCACCCATGAGCCAAACAATGCAATATAACCAAAGCAGGGACTTATAAACAGGGTTCCAAGTAGCTATCTATAGATCTTTAGTTCTTGTTGTGAAGCGGCAAAAACAACAGGAACCCTAAATATCTACACTTCTACAGAATAGCTAGCTATGTTTACACTACATGGTATAGCTGTGCAATAGCTTTTCTGAAGCTATACTGGGAAGCCATGAGAACCACAATTTAAAGGCGTATACTGATTTATACCATTGTAATATACACAAATTTTACTTATTGTTGTGCCAACTTCTCATATTTGCTCTGTGCTGCTGTGCCGCTGCACAAAATTCCCTGTCCTACCTCACACTCATGAACAAAATGAACCCGCTTGCTTGCAAGGCAAGCAACTTGCTTCGATGCGGGTAGAGCTAGATCCAGGTTAGTTTAGCTAGGCATGGGAAGTATGGCCTTTTTCTCTATACCCACTATTGATTACATGCTCTATTACATCAGTTAGGTCGATAAATGTGTGATATGTCTACTCCTGCTTAATGAATGCCGTGCTCAAGCACATACAAAAAAAAAATTGTGTGAAATAAGTGCACATGAATCTCTGACTTTTTGGACAAATTATATATATACAAGTATTCTCAACTTTGTCCATGTTCAACAACTTGTTTAGCTTGCTGGAAGCAACAAACTCTCCCAGGACAGAAGCCATCAC
>CM041638.1:2152969-2188289 GCA_023333625.1 Bothriochloa decipiens | reverse complement strand
AGTTTTGATTTGCCGTGTGCATCTGTTTGGGCACACGACAAATTTACATTTTGCCGTGTCTTCTGTTTTTGCCGTGTGTTTTTATTTTGGCGCACGGGAAAGGGCCTGTTCGCCGTGTGCCCGTAATATTGCGCACGGTAAAGTTTCGCGCACACGGCAAACTATGAGTTTCCGGTAGTGAAAAGTTCCAAACCCAAGCGCCCACTGCAGCAGTTCTAGCTTGGCAATTGCCATGGAGGCGACGGGCAGGAATGGCGGCCGGGGACCTTCTTGGAGCTACCGCCGGCGCCATGAGGAGACCGAATCCAGTTCCTACACCATTAGCTGCAGCTCCACATCAGGTACCATTGTTGGGACCTAGTTACAACAGGTTTAGAGTGAGGATAGAACAGGTGGTTCAGACAGTCCTTTTCTCTATATATTAAATAAGGAAATTATAACATGGGTCCGACAGCAGGGGATCCTGTAGCTCTTAATGAGCCTCTCCCCCCATTTACTCAGGGGACATGGCCTTTTATAGTGGCTCCCTAGCCCAAGGCTGAAAGTACAAGCGTGCCCCCAACGGGAGTTTCGAGACCCTAGACACTGCCTCCATTATATGCGGGCCCCCAAGGGCAAGCTGGTCTGTTATCTTGTTGTCTCGACATATGGGCCAAAAGCCCATATCCGCCCTCGAGAGGCCCAGCGTGTCCGCCTGTTGATGACCATCCTCGGCTCGGCCCATCGCATCACCGCGCCGGACCTCCGCAGGAGTCGACGACTAGGATGATGACCTCCGCGAGCATGGGAAGCGACGCCGCCGAGCCTCCGCGCCGGACCTCCGCGGGAATCGATGGCTAGGACGAGCGACCTCCGCTGCCGACCGCCTGCACGGTGCCTCCTCGGCGGAGGTCCTACCTCCGGGGGTTTCGCCTTGGGATCCTGTGGACACAGATAAGAAAAGAATACTAGATTCATAGGTTAGTCTCCACAACGAAGGTAACAAGCTTCTCCGGCCTCGAGGAGCATCCCCAACAACCATAGTCTCATCAACTGCCTACACATCTGGCGCCTCTCGCCTGTCTGGTTTCTCTATGGAGGCGGCTTTAGAATTGGACTTAGAATTGGAGCTCAGGTTGGGCACGCCCGACAAAGTGGATGCCGAGTTTGCTCAACCCATCAAGAAGCCCCGCAAAGAAACCGAGGAAACATTGAAGGAGATGAGGATGAAGCACATCGCAAGCCTGGTTCTGGAATTCTTCCGTGCGCCGTCGGAGAGTCGCAGCATCTTAGGCGGCGGCAGTGGCATCAGTGCCCTGGAGAGGTGGTTCTCGGAGCTGGGCGTCAGCTGGGTTCTTCTTCTCCCACTCGGTGTTTGTGCATCTGAGTCGATGCCTCTGCGTCCTCAAGAAGGGATCTGGATCAAAGCTATCACACAAATTATGGAAACCATTCATTTCACGGAGTCTTTCTTTGCCAACCATGGTCATGGCTTTGTGGGCATGTCTGGTATTAGCGAGGAGGAAGAGGTAGACAGCGGGAAACAAGCTACTAGTCTGGTTCCGCTACAGTTCGCACTGTTTTTCAAAGAAGCCGTGGCCAAAATGCTCGTTTTTGTTGCTGTCGTGTTTAGTAAATCTATTTGTATACAGGAGCGGCTTGAGCCAGAAGGCACCTTTTTTTCAGCCTCTCTCAAGTCCTGTCTCCATATACGCAGTGCTCTGTCCGAGGTGTTAATGGGGATCGGATTGCAGTCCTATTCGTCACCCACTGCAGAGGTTGAGAAGGTAAAGATGGAAATGGTAAGCCTCTTGTCAGCAAAGCAGGGCAAGGCGTTTGACGCCATATGGAGCTCAATGGAGGAGACAAGGACTGGTATCCTCAAGTCAATGGAGGACTCGTTAGGTCATGAAACTCCACAAGGATCATCGGACATTCACCAGGCCACTTTCTCAGTAATGAATCACATCAAGTTTCTTGTGTACAATTGCTGGGCAGTTGATCCATTATTTGTATCCCAAGCAGCCAGCCTTGGTAAGTATGTGCCTCAGACCGGACTTGAACAGGCTCAACCTTTCATCAGCATGATCGTAGAGATGGTGTCTTGTCTTGAAGAAAACCTCATCACCAAGTCACAATCATTCCTAGATAAAGGCCTCGGCTTATTATTCCTCCTCAACAACTCAAACTTCATACGGCATTGGCTCCAAGACACTCGCTCTTTTATCTATGTCGATTTGGCAGCCATCATCAGTTTCATCACTCTCAAAGTCGAGCACTCTACAGAGAGCTATGTACAGGTATCATGGGCACCGATGTTGTCATGCTTGTCCAATCATACACCACTGTGCCTTGGGAGAAACTACTCTCCGCTGTCCAAGTTCGAGTCTGAATTTCAGAGAGTCTACACTACCCAAAAGTTGTGGAAGGTCCCAGATCCTAAGCTTAGAAAGAGGCTGCGCAAAGCTGTCATAGAAAAAATAATTACAGGCTAGAAGAGATGCTGCAAGAGCTGTTTGAAGGACGATGAATAGATTTCAACATGGAAGACAAATACAGTCAACAATAGTTCTTTCTATTTGTGTTGGCATTCTGATTAAACTTTGTTGATTCAAATGATTTGAATTATGAAGCTGTATATGAAGTAGACATATTTATCACTATGAAACTTCATTTGCCAATTTGTATCTCCCTGTGATATGCATTTCTGAATTTCTTAATAAATGTTGAACAGCCGATGGGTATGTATGTAATGTACCTTGTGTCTTGTAGGCTTGTACCAACACCAGTGGTGTTTACTTAATGATCTTCTTTTTCTTTTTTTTTCCTGAAAGATCCGGTATCAGCTTTGATTCATAAGAGGACAGTAACTGGACTGCTTGGCACCGCCTAAGAAACTACTTGTTCAAATTTACATATCTAATACTCCCTCTGCTGGGTGACTCTGGTTGTTGTTATCTAGATGTACTACTTGTGCTGGTATGATCAATTCCAGTGTTTTACATCCTGCAGTACACCAGTTACATGCTTCTTCCATGATCTTGCAAATAATCTGTTGTTCTGCTCTTTCTGTTTGCTAAAAAATCCTGTTGTTTCTCTCAAGCCAAATTGACCAAGCTCAGCATTGCTAAGGCTCTTGTTCCATCTTGGACTCATGGTTGCTCAGTAGCGTCCAGCTGTAGGCCCATTGGTTTATGCAGTCCTGAGTGATGCAGTTTGTTGGGTGCAGACTTGTTCTGCTGGACCAAAGAGCTAACGTTGCCAAAACCTGTTTTGAGAAAGGGCTTTCAAAAAACAAATGGTATGTTGAATGGAAGCACATTGGTCAGAAATAGTTATCAGTCCAGCTCCTTGGTTGCGGCCTTGCTGCTGTCCAGATTTATTTTGTAGCATCAACCACGTGAAGAATCTGCATTTGTTAGGTGCTTCTTCTTTTTTCTCTTCAAATCACGCTTCATGCATTGTCATTTTTCTCAAGGAGTAAGTTTTATGCTTGGCCATCACAAATATTTCGTAGAGGAGGTGATAACATTGCATAACTCGCTAGAAACCAGTTGGCGACAGCACACACGAACCTATCGAAAGAAATTAACTTGCCGACACTACTGGATGCCAGATAGTAGCGTTCCTACTACCCAAAGCCAAAGCCCAAACTGCTGGATGCCAGAATTCAGAAGCTACCTGAGTCTGACCTGCTTTCATCTCAGCATTGCTTATCATTCGTTTGCTAATTGTCCTTTTGCATGCCCCTTTCATTACGCTAAATAGGCACAACAGGGGCAGCTCAATAGGCACAACAAGGGCGGCTCGAAACACCAACCGTCCTCACAGTGCCCCATTAGTAAGGGCGGCTCGTGTTTCCAGCCGCCCTTACAGTGGAAAACCGAAAAACAAAAAAAAAAAGAAAAAACCCACATGGGCTTGGATCTAGGCCGCCATGGATCCAGATCTCGCCGCCGACGTAGCTCCAACTATCAATCTGGTGATGCACCGTCATCGGGGCCGGATCTGCCCTCTCCATCGCCGGATCCGGCCTCGCCGTTGCTGGAGAACGCGCAGCCACGGCATGCTCCGACGTCATCGTTGTTCGAGAGGAGGGGAGGGAGGAGGCCGCCGCCGTCGTGAGATGAAAGGGCCTCGCGCCGCCGCGGCCTTGCTGCGCGGGTGCCCTCCACCAGATCGAGCTCGCCGACGCCACCTCATTCGTAGATCTGTAAAGGAGGTAGTGTTAGGGATGGATCCAAAGGGAACAGAGTGAGAGCAGAGGGAAAGAGAGAGTTGGCGACCCTTAGTTGGGGGATTCAGCCTGACCCGTTTGACCAGAGTGTTGTGCCAACACTTAGAAGTTTTCCCCAGTTGCAACTCTCGTGGGAACAAGGGTTGTAATCTTTGGCAATAGCTCCCTTTGACCTCTCCTCCTCTTATTCTTCTTCATCACATTTCTCCTCACCTTAAACTCAGCACCTTCTAGTCCCCTTTATGTCACCCAAGTTACCTCGAGTAGTTTCACCGTGGCCTCCACTAGCACAAATATCATTAGTTCCTTCAGTGACGGCTCTTTTAATCATGAGGGAGACCTGTTTGAAAAACTAGATGTCACCATGGAGGCCATTGTGTTCAAGGCAGAGCCCTACCTTTGATGCCCACCTTTTGTAAAAGAACCACAAGGGTAGTTGGCGGTAGGCTGGGACAAGGGAAGTTGTTTTGTTCCCTTGTTTACCTCGGAGGAGAAGAAGCAGTGGTAGAACTCTACCAGCTCACCCAAAGACCATCCAATGGGAGGTTAGTCCTCCATAATCAATGAGCCATTAAGGTGTTTCGAGGATAACTGTTTGAGAAGAGAGTCTTGAGTGCAGTTTCCACACTTAGAAATAATGATGGGGCACGAGGACCTCCTCCCTAGACCTTTTTCCTTAGATAACTCAAACCTCTTCACAAATATGCTAGGCACATAGCTAAGTTCATTCAATCTTTATCATCGTAACATGTGCCTATGATTCGTTAAATAAAATGAGCACAATTTTCATTTCGTTGAACACCTTTGAGGTTTCCTCTAGATCCTCCTCCTCCAATCCTTCAACAAACCGTCCCTTGTGAAAGTCTGCCGTCACGTTGGCCATCCTGGCATCTCCATGATAATCCTCGAGGTGTGGTCTCACCACCTTCTCTCTAATACAATTTTCTTCACCATGGTAGATCCAGCTGATATAGTTTACAACGAATCCGTGCTTGTAAAGATCTTTCACCACCTGGCTCTTTCATTTTCTTTTTGAGTTCTTACACTTGCTGCAGGGACACGGCATCCGACTCAACCCTTTAGCAGCCACGCCAAATGCATGCTCCAGGAAAGCATCGGTCCACCTAACCCATTCATGGCCCATGTACATCCACTCACGGTTATCTATCCTCTGTCATACACATATGTAAGCGAGTAATAAAACTAGCAATTGCATCTACACGGTATTTCTACCATCTAATAGGTGACGGATAGGTCCCAATCCCACCCGAGGATGCGTAGATAAGGTTAGCTTTCATGCTCTACTCCTATCTGAGACTGAATTTTGACAACACCTCCCCGCTGTTCTCCCGATACACATCCTAGCAGGGAGAGTGTGTATCCGGAGAACAACTGGGAGGTGCTGCCAAAACTCTAACTCGGATGAGAGCAGAACATGGAAGCTAGCCCATCTACGCATCCGTAGACACTCTAAAAAACATGGACAATCCAAAAGAGATACGGTCGCAGATATGCAAAGATCCACATACCAACGACCGTATCTCTTTCGGACGAGAGAAGCCTAACTGGGTCACGCAATCTATGACAACTATAAGGAAGAGAGGTGATTTATACCTAGGATGTCGGTGAAGTCAGGCTAGCGGGGCAGTAGCGGGTCACCTCTGATAGATCCTGCTCTAGAAAATAAGAAACACGAGACTATCGGTTCAAAATTTCGGCAGCACCTGCCCTCCACATGTGAGGATGTACTTGTTTGTGAACATCTACGTGGCAACGTGCTTGAAACTTTTTCAAAATTTTACCACAGGATTCGCATATGATATCATGACATTTCAACAAGTTTCATGATTTTCGAAATTCATTTGCATTTTTTTAGAATTAAAAAATCGCCCGCCCGAAAGTTGGTGGCGTTGCCCCACGAGCACATTGATCAAAATTTTGGGTCAGTTCATGGATTTGTCCTAACTTTACACTCAAAAACAAGAATATCATTTTTTGAATCATTCAAATCGAATATTTGATGCACCCGTAGTTCATACCTACATTTCCAGAAAAATTCAACAAATAAAAATAAAGTGAAGAAATATACCAAAAAGCAATAAAAATGTGCCAAATTTGAACATATTGACCATGGTATTGTAGGAATGCTTCAAAAAAAAGGGTGGCCAAAATAAAAAAAATTAAAACTTTGCCGAGTGCTATGGTTGGCACTCGGCAAAGGTGACGGTCATATATGCCGTTTGCCCCTGGCATTCTTTCCCGAGCGCCCATGTTTGTCGAGAATCGAGCACTCGACAAAGAAATTATTTACCGAGTGTCTGACTTCACCGAAAAGCATGCACTCGGCAAAGCCTCCTTTGCCAAGTGCGAGGTTTGGTACTCGACAAAGAAGATCTTTGCCGAGTGCCTGAGTTTTGCCACTCGGCAAACCTCCAGGCACTTGGCAAAGCACGAGTTTTCGTTAGTGATCATAGCTTCGTGGAGAGCAACGGGGGAAGCTGAAGCTACGATATGCTAGGGCAGATCAGATGGGTTCCGAGAAAACGCAACAGTAATATAGAGACGGGTGGGTCCGAGAAACGCAGAATATATGGGAATTTTTTTAGATGGTTTCGGCAAGTATTTTAATTTCATGTTATTATTCTATAAAGACAATGATGGGTGATTCTTTTAAGAAAACTAAACTGATCCAATGGATTGTATTGCTAGTGATGATTAAATTGATGGCCAAATGTCTCTAATCTTATGAGAATTTGTAAATTTTATCTTTTTTTCTGGCATGTTTGATAAGAAATAACGTGGAGCCACCGTTTAACTCTTTAATTAGTAATATTAAGATTAAGATACTAACGCCTGTGCTGAAATTCTGTGAGAGAAAAACACCGTTCGTTCGTTGAAAAGCGCTACTGAAATTTGCCTGGTTTGCGTAAAAAAAAAAAATTGCCTGGTTGCCTGGTTGCCGCGTGAGACCCAGTGGACCAGTGCAGTTGCCTGGTTGCCGCGTGAGACCTAGTCACTACCACGTGTTGTGTTCCGTCCTCTCTCCATCACTCCACTCATCAGTTGTTCGTGTTCCTCCCCAAACCCGAGAGCAGAGTCAAGTCAACGTACACCGGCTCAACCTCGATCAGGAGACATTGCTGTGCAGATCACACATCTCCAGATTGCAAGCTAGGGCGGCTTGCTTGGCATCGAGATGGAGGCCACGGGCAGCGATGGCGGCCGCGGGCCTTCTCTTCTTTGGAGCTACCACCGCGGCAACCAGATCGGATCCAATTCCTACGGCAACAGCATTAGCAGCTCGTCATCAGGTACCATAGTCTCGACTACCTACACATCTGGTGGTTCTCGTCTGTCCTCTATCTCCATGGATGCGGTCAGGCACTTCGAATTGGCGTTAGACGAGCTGCTAGACGAGGATACTGAGGAGTGTGTTCAACCGATCAAGAAGTCCTGCAGACATTGGGAGGAGAGGACGAAACACATGGACATCGAAAGCCTCGTCCGGGAATTCTTTGGTGCACCGTCCGCGGAGTGCAGCATCAACATCAGTAGAAATAATTGCGGCGACATGAGTGTCCTTGAGTGGTGGTTCTCGGAGCTGGGCGTCAGCTGGGCTCTCCACCTTCCTGATGATGATGCATCTGAGGGGAAACTCGAGCATACTTCTGCTGCAAGCAGCTGGATCCGTGGTCCCGACAAAATCTTGGAAACCATACCGGTGCCATTGGAGCAAGGAAAACTTGTGATTGACACTGACAAACAGGCTAATGTTGTTCTGGATCAAATCCAGCTTGCACGATTTATCAAAGAAGCCGTGTCAAAAATGCTGCCTTTTGTTGACATCTTCATACGACAAGTTGTTGTTTCTAATAATTGGATGCCGCCGGCACCATACAGGAAACTCCATTCTCTGCTGGCTGTGTACGAGGCTCTGTCCCATGCACCAGCCAGGATCAGCGTCCGTTCTGTATTCCACTCCACCTCTGAAGGAGTTCGCAGTATACATCAGGACACTGCCAAACTTTTGTCAGCAAAGTGGGAGGAGGCACTTGAGACCATACAGAGCACAATGGAGTCTATTAGGACTCGTGTTCTGGAGTCGATAGACATAGAGTACGTAGCATCGTCGGACATTCACAAGGCCACTCTGTCTGTAATGGAGTATATCAGCTTCCTGAGCTCTAATTCCACATCGATGCGCCAAATTGTATCTAAAGCAGTTAGCCTCAGTAAATATGTGCCTGAGATTAGCCAAGAGAAATCTCTGGACAGCATGATCATGGACATGAAGTCTTGTCTAGTAGAAAATCTTGTCAAGATGTCAGAATCTTTTCTAGATGAGGGCCTCAGATTCTTATTCTTGCTCAACAATGTAGAATTCATACGGCAGAGCCTTATGGGCGGTGAGTTTTGCTATTGTCTCCTATACCACGAGAAAGGCGAAGGCCTTGCTAAGAAAGTCGAGGGATACATGGAGAGCTATTTACATGCATGCTGGGAACCAGTGTTGTCGTGCTTGTTCAGTCCTACACCTCTCTGCTTCGGGATAAACCATTCCCCGCTGCTCAAGTTCGAATTTGAATTCAAGAAGACATACACCACTCAGAAGCTATGGAAGGTCCCAGATTCTAAGCTCAGAAAAAGACTACGCACAGCTATCACTGAGAAAATTGTTCCGAAATACACAGAATACATAGAGGAGAACAATATTAGCACGCCAGGAGTGGCTCCCCAGGATCTGGAGAAGATGTTGCAAGAGTTATTTGAAGGATGATGAACAGAGTGCACCACCAAGTACAAGTCATCACCATGTAGGCGGAGGTCTCCAAGCATCTGGTGTTCGTTTGTTTGGAATTGAATCTGTTGCTTCCAATTGCTTGGCTTCCGAAGTTGTTTGTGAAGTAGATCAAAAGTCTAAGCATTATTAAACTTCATTCACTTCGCTATTTATATAGTTTCCTCAAATTTAGGAATAAATGTAACACCACATAGCTGTCTCTGTATTTTTGCATGTGGGCTTTGTACCAGTACAAGTGATATGTGAATTTATTTATCTGGAAGTGATCTTAGTGTTATGAGGTTTACTTTTTCATAAGAGGTAGATCAGTAACTGATGCTATATGTAGCATTATCTTTACTTGCCCAAATGTCAGTTGATGTTCGTTTACAATGAACAGACTATAATCGTGCAAGAAACATCTTTTTCTATACCAGTATTGTTCCTACAAAGCAGAGCTCTACGGCTCCATTTCTCTTTACTTGTAGATTGACAAAGACAATTGGTGTTAAAAAGAATCCTCTGTTGTTGACTCATGCAATTTCACTCGAAGCATACTGCAGACACTACTAATTTTTAACCTTGTTTCAACACTCGAAAAGTGTTGCAATATGTACAAAATAGTTGCAATAACATAAATAGCAACACTTTTTTTCGTTGCGAGGCGTTGCAAGCGCTTGCGTGGGTAAAGCTTTGGGCAACACTTTTCTACGAAGTGTTGCAAAATGCATTTCGGATTTGCAACGCCTAGACGTTGCAACATAAGTTTTTGCTACGGCTATAGGTGTGGCAACAACAACTAATGCAACACCTTGGGTGTTGCTAGATCTTGCAATGGCAACTTGCCCATGTCGTTGCAAATGGTGCACTAACAACAATGAATGTGTGTGCAAGAAAATATATTGCCACGCTTAACATGTGTGGCAACAACGATCATGTTGCAACACCAAAAAGTTATGGCAACAAGTGCAATTGCAACGCTCGAGGTTTGGTTGCTATAAGGTGCATCCTATATTGCATCGCATAACGAGTGTGGCAACAAGACCTATGTCGCAACAACATGAAGTGGTGGCAACATGTGCAATTGCTACACCCAATGTTTTGTTGCTATAACGTGCAACCTCTATTGCATCACATGACAAGTGTGGCAACAAAACCAATATGGCAACATTTGCCACTATTGCTGCGTGGATAGTTAGTTGCTATAGGATATTTTGCCACAGAAAATGTGTTGCCAATATCCACTTTTACAACACGGCACACTTGGTTTGGCCTACCAGACAATATTACGACGCTATTAATTAATTAAAAACACAATAGACAAACAAATCATTTGAATAAAGTCATTAAACCATAACTTGTTCATTTGTTCACATCCAAAATTAAACGATCCAAAAATTCTAAGTTGGGCTACACAAACATTATTCAAACCATCCCACAATAAAGTTACTCAACACATTTATGCCTAAACATCATCTAAAGTGGCTAGGCACCATTAAAGGTCGAAGCGAAGCTTGGCTTGAATTGGCCATCCCAACACTCGAGCGTTCCATACAAACTCTGCCTTCCTGCTGAATAAAATCATTCTCATTGACATATGCATCGGTACATCACGATAGTAAACTAAGCCACAATATGATAAGGCTATGTGATAAATTTTTTGCAATTAGTTAAACTGAAATTGGAGGCACCGACAACAAAAGCATTGACTAAATTGTTTCAAAATTAAGCAATAAAGAAATACAAGGTGTTCACAACAATAACAAAGTCACAATGATTAAGAATTTGTATTCACAAACAAAGAAAGTAAAATGCACAAGTTATCCAGAACAATTGGTACTATCCGTACTATTTTAACGGCTCAACGACATAGTGGTCACAATCATTCAGAAACATAGATGGTGACAAGAAAAGCACATATCAAAAGGCATAAATTATTGATTGGCATTGGTACTATTATACTAGATAGACATTACAATTAAAAAAATCCTAGCTTTTGCAACAACTCAAGTGTATGAGGATGCCAAAATATGAAGTAATTAACTGGCTATAGCTTACAACCATTTAGTAGAAAGCATAAAATAAAGTGTTACAGTCACCAAGTTCAAATTTTAGTAACGAAGTTAAACAAATCGAAAAAATCCAATGCTGCTTTTTTGTCAAAATGTTCAGCTGTATGCAGTGGGGGGTCTGCAATTCTCAATGTATTTTATCTGAAACCTACTAATGCTAAAGAATCACAGCATGAAAATTAAGAAAAGGTTCAGAACTGATAGCCTAACCAGACTATTAGTAATATATAATATCACCGGTCCACATTAACTGATAAACAACTCATGTGCTACAGCTGCTCTCTACCAAGATGATGACTAGTGATTCAATTCAGAATGGTTGCATGCATTCTTTTCTCAACTTAGTGGAGAACGTGAGATGAAACCAATAAACATGAAAAAACTAAAATACTCTTAAAAAATCAATTCAATGAATTGTTACCTATACTATTATTTATGTTGAGCCCATGTTAAGGCACCATTTAGTTCAAGACAGATCTTGTTGAAAGATCATTTTTTGCTAAAGGTCAACAAGTATGATCAAACTCATAGATCTGATGATTATCCTCTCGATGGACATAACCACAAGAACAGTTATAGCTGAAACAAGACCTATTTTATAAGGCAAGCAAGAGACATCACATGTCACAAGTGGCTGACTTGAGAGCAATTAAATGCACCTGATTCCACATCAGCAACAACAGACTTCAGTAAACCAACCATCAATATAAACATAGCCTTTACTGAAATTGAGAGGGAGCACTTATCTCTGAGTTAGGAAGTTGGTGGCAGAGACCATTGATACAGCCTTAGCTCTGCAGGAAGATATCATCATCATTGCAGATGAGCAGAGAAAATCGAGTGTGGTTAGGTTCACATCATTACTTCTGACTTAGAACAGAACTAGCACACATTATTTTAGATTATCATAAATTGTAGAAAGTCTAAATAGAAATCACTTGAGCAGGAATACAAGGTGAATATACTAGAGGAAATTAGATATGGAATGCATCTGACATAAAAGCTTAACATGAAATCCTAATGTTCTCGAATCAATATAATACTAAAACATCTTGTATTTGTACAGCTAAAATCCCCATCGTGCTAACTGCTATCCGTGTTCTTTCAACAGATCCTAATGTGTTTAAAACATATGTACTAAAAGAAAGATGAAAATGGAAATTTCTCTCCCTCTATAGTTAGCACAGATGAATAGCAACCTGAAAAATAACCTGCAGATAGCATATGTATATAGAAGTATAGATTATCATGTTATTATTGGAATGCAAAATTGGAGGTCCTGCGCTACTCATTAATTCGGTAAATAAATTTGGGGCGTTGCCATCCAAACAAATGTATTATAATGGCCTATAGAATATACAGTAATGACTAAACAGGTGCTGAAGGCCTGAAGCACAAGCACGTATCTGAACTTATCAATCTGAGATTGGACCAATAATCCAGTTATTTTGGTGATTCAATTAATTTTTTGATATAAAAAAATGCAAGAAGCAACAATATATCTTAAAGGGGTATTATGATTTTTGCAGCCGTGAGGTAGCAAACCAATTTTGCAGGTAAAAGCAGTCACATTCTATTTGCACTTCCAGCATGTAAATCTCGACATGACTATATGAAAAATGGGGACACTACTTGAGAAATTTGGAATTAAAGTTACTAGAGGAAGAGCTGCTGACCTGCGTAGAGGTGGATGGTGTCGATCTGTTGGATCCCCCACTCGACTGCCGGCAGGGCGCCTGAGCAGCTTCCCGTTCCGTGCTGCCCGCCTGCCCATAGGCCACAGTTGTCAGTTGAAACCTCGAGAGCCGAAGCGAAGCAGAGAGGCCAACCCATCCTATCGGCACCGGAGCCATGGGGAAACCACGAGCAACCGCCGCCGACATCACCTCTAGGCCCAGGCGCAACCCCAAGCCAAAGCCGGACTCCACTGTCCTCGCCGCGCCCTCGTCCTCCGCATTGACGCCTCCCCTACGAAGCAACGAGGAAACCAAGCCGGATCAGCAGGCAGGGCAGGAGACGGTGGCAGCGAGACGCCATGGATGTCCCGCTGGGAGATCAAGGCGGAGGCCACTGGGGCCAGCGGGCGGCGCACGGGGTTATCTTGTACCGTGACCGTGAGTGGCGGCGGCGGCTTGTGGGTTTGGGAGATATTGGATGGGGTAGGGAATCATATGTGGATTTCAGGATTTGGGACTTTCGGCGGGGGGTGGAGAGGGCCGCGGGAGTTTTGGAATTTCAAGCGCAGAAGTTTGGCCGCCAAAATTTGCTATAGATAAATTTCTTTTGTGACGCTAATTTCAATTTTTCTACATGTCTGTCTCATTTTCTAAAAGAAAATAATTTCTTTGAAGCTATTTCAGTTTTCTATAAATAAACTATTTTGGTGTGAAGCTAATTATTTTTTTAGAATTAAAAAATGTGCAATTGCAATTGTAAAATCAAATAATGATTAACCGTGGGTGGATGAATGACAAATTAAGTACCCATGGATGTAATTTAGTATTTTCACTAAATTTTCTTAAGACCCTTTAATGCTCACTCGCTGTATAAGATAGTTCAAAAATAATATATGGATCCATATGAAATTCACGTTTTTAATAGAACTTAAGTATTATTGAAATTCAAACTACCAAGTAATTTTTATATCTATATATCTGTCTATATACTCTAATAAGCTAACTCTCTTGTGCATGCTAGCCATGCTATTCCTTATTATCGAGGGTTTCAAGGAGAACGCAATGGGATGTCACTTAGTGAATTTCAATTGACATAAAGCTAAAAATATAAGTATTCATGTTTTTAGATGACCTTCACCAGTGCCCTCGATGTAGAGGAGCCAGAAGCTAGTCGGCATGAGTTTGAGGCATGAAGGATCACTACACCAAAGCTCCACTTTGTCCGATGAAACCAGAGGAATAATTTAGAAAATTTTATTTCGCCGTGTAATGGCCGAAATGCCTTCGATTATGAAAAGGACTGCACTTGAATGCAATATCAGTACTAGGGGTAAAAGGGGTTGTATAGGCATAATTGAGGACTGCTACTATGAATACCACCTAACACGTGTTTTTTCACAAACAAAAATTTATATAATTAAGTTAAATCCACTCACTGATGATAGTGTGAATTTGCACCAACACTTATTAATTACAAAAGTTGTCCACATCATGATTTCAAGTCGATTGGATCCAATAGCTATAAGAATTCATAAAAAAATAGGAGCCGCGCCATCATTCTAGAAAAGCACACCATCATTGGTAAACTACCTTGGGTGCTTGTGGACAATGCGTCGTCATAGGTTCAATAGTCTTGAGAAGGTCTTTTTTCTTTAATGAGATGGAGTAGTATATGTGAAATCAATATAAATGTTGTTTTTTTTCAATTTCATGGTTGGATATGAGTAATGTTAGATGCTTTAGATATGCGGGTCCTTAGTAAAAGTTGTTATTTTCTCTCCCTTGTTTTATATCTCTCTTCTCCCATGACTTTCCTCTCCGTCCTTCGTCCTTCATGGTCTCTCCATCGTCCGTCCCTCTCGTTCGATTTGTCCTCAACCATCACACTTCACTTGATTTTTCAAATATACTGTGAACAATGTGAGGATAAATAGATCGGTCCTGAACCAAATGCTTCAAATCTATCTGTGAACAATGGGCAATACTACTTATATTAAAATCAACCGAAACTTTTTATGCCATGTTTATACAAAAAAATCATGTTATCGGGCAAGTTTGGTAGATTTTCCTAAACATGTTTAGACATTATTACATCTAGATTTTTATATATGATATATTTTAAAGTTATTTGGTTTTAACCATCCTAAATGTCAAAACATGCAAGAGGGGAAGGAGTGAATTAGATCTTTAAGACTATGGCTTAAAACAAATTTGTACTCATGTAAACACTTATTTATGTATTTTCTTAAATTAATAAAATAAGATATAAATCACAGAAATCAAAATAATTCCTTTTTAGAAAAATATGAAAACTTGTAGCAATTTTTTTTAAAAAAATCTCTCAACAAGACCTACAACTTTCATTTGGGTTTTTTTTAATCTAACCTCGTTCGAACAATTCAATTTTTTAATTTCAAAATAAAAAAATAAAAAATTACAGAGGCGCCAAACAGTTCGGTGCCCGGCGCCAAGATTTTAAGCATGGTAGATTTTTATTGACACGGGGCGCGAAAGCGCTGGTCAAGACCCGCCTGAACTCCCCGTGAACTCTCCGAGAAGAAAAAGACCCGTCTCCCCTAACCCACATATCAGCCCGCCTAACCCACATATCAGCCCGCCTAACACTACGCCGCCCCCTCCACCCTCACTTCAGCGGCGAGGAGACAAGGCACGGCCAGCGTCCCCTCCCTGCCATCGATGCAGCACCGAAGAGATGAGGTGCTGCCCCCGGCGTCCTCCCCCCTTCGTTGTCGTCAGCGCCCGAGGAGATGAGGTGCGGTCCCCGCGCGTTCCCTGCCTCGCCCTACGCCAGTCGCCAGTTGCCTAGTTCCTCGTCGTGTCCTTCACCGGCGACGAGCGCCCACCAGGGCAACAGGTATGCACGCCCCTTCTCTTCCTTTCTATTGCAGCGAGCACCCGTACCCTAATGGCCTAACCTAGGCTATTTGGTTATTTGCATCCGGATCTGATCTAATTACATGTGTTCATCATGCATGAGGCGATCTGTGGCTGATTAGAGTCATGATATGTTTACTGTACTGCTAGATTGCAGTTAAATTAATCTATGTACTGGTACTGCTTGTTAATTTAACTTGTGATGTTCATCGAGATGTGACTGGC
Source organism: Bothriochloa decipiens (assembly GCA_023333625.1). Classification (NCBI taxonomy): domain Eukaryota; kingdom Viridiplantae; phylum Streptophyta; class Magnoliopsida; order Poales; family Poaceae; genus Bothriochloa; species Bothriochloa decipiens. Next base: position 2,172,425 of record CM041638.1, on the reverse strand, counting down.
TTGGTACTAAATGCTTTAAATTGTGCATCATCTTTTTCTGGAGGTATTTGAATATGATGGTCCAATTTCTTAGTAATAGATCAGATATCTGTTGTTGATGAACTGATTCAGACATCAAGCATTCACTGGTTCGCTGATGAACTGATTCAGGCATCAAGCATAGCAGACGATTTGTCAATTTGTTAATTAACATGTGTTGCAGCCTTCAATTTTCTTACTGTGTTGCCAATACCATTTTATTGATTATTTGTGTAGAGTGTAGACTAGTAGTCCTTACAGTAGCACATAAGCTTGCTACATAGTAATCCTTTAATAAAGTTGGACCATCCTGTATTACTACGGAATGCTCAGTAATGATTTTGGTAGTTCACTTCTAAAATTTATGCTTACTTTTTCCTGAAGGAACAAAAGTCAAGAACAAACTACGGCTAGGTGTAACACTTCTGAAACTATTCGTAGTTCACTTCTAAAATTTCTGCTTACTGTAACAATGCAGGAACATGAGCTCATGGGTGACCTTTGGACATTCAGACATGTTTCCAGATGACTCATATATCTTCCTGTATTTTAATTGTCAAATAGCATACAAGCACGTGTCCGTCAATAGTCAAATCTAAAGCACTAGTTGCTAACAGTACCAACTGCTTAGGCTTGCTTATTGTTCTTTTATTTAGTATGTTCTTGATTTATTACGACAAGGATAGATGTGAACCTGAATGGATTTGAACATGAAGATTCAGAAACCTGGCTGTCAGTTCAAAAAACTAGATCTTTGCAGTCAAAGTTATATGTATGACATGCAGCATACCATTCCAACTGGAAATTTTTAATTGCCACAGATCTTAAAACAAGAAAGCTTGTGTGGAGATCCTTTTTTGTCTCCACATTAAATCTAAGTCTTGTTCTCACAGCAAAATCATGTTTATTTCTTTAGTTGTTTGCATTACCTGGTGCTATATCTGTAATTTAGGCTAACTGAAAATCGACACTGGTCTTTTATAATTAATTTTAGTCACCATAATTTAGTCATATAATTACTCATATATTGTGTATGAATTTGTAGCAATCAATTCATCTTTTATTTTGTGGCCAGATAATTAGCTCATATCTGCAGCAGCTTTGCTTCAGCTTTTAGGCAGTGACAGCTGACTAAGCACTAGTGTCATTATGTACGGATGGTATGCAGATCACATAGAAATACCTGTAATGGGCAAGCTGTTGTTTTATATGGGAATTACTTATAAATATTTGTACAGTTATTATGTGAAACAGTAGAAATCAACAGTTACTATGAAAAACAGCCTATCTGCACCCAAAGTTGTTATATATTGAGCTTGGCAGTGTACATAATCAGCACCCTAACACCACTTCCTATGTAACACCTGTACCCAATTACAATTTGTTATATATGGTATCGTTAGAAACCACTTTTAGGCAGTAGACTATATATGTACAATTACTATGTAAAACTACCTACCATGTGAGTTTCTGATTTTTAAGTGCACATAGAAATACTGTGCATTATTGTGAGATCATTAATATGTTACCAGGTCACTTGAACTTCTTTTATCCAGCAACCTAGCATGCAAATGTGTGCTTGACTACCTTACAGTATGTGCAGAATAGTCTGCAATCTTTACAACAGGAACTTTTCTAATAGATTTTTCCTAGGTACTTACTGTACTACTTTGCTTTGCATGAGCATGCACACTTTTGTTACTAGCAGAGTTTACAGGATTAAGATAAATTGACTTGCTTAATATTTCACAGAAGTTTTTTCTAAGTTCTTGTTGTATTGTCATATTGTAGGCATTTAATTTAACTGTAATATTTTTGCTTCGTGCTATATGCATTAGGATTTGAAAAATATGTAGTCTTCACTTGCTACTGAGTTTTGATTTGTTCTGTATCTGCAATCTGTTTTTTAAATCTGTGCTGATGAGCCACAGTTTTTCCAGTCATGACTACCAGTGTACCGAGTGACCAGTGATGAACCTGCTGATTATTAGTGTAGTGTAGACTGCAAAGAGAACTAACCTGATGCTATCAGGCTAAGAACATGCTAGTTCAGTTATTAGTTTATATAGAATTGTATTGTACATTTCGATCTGTAGTCATGGTGATGATATTATTTTCAATCAATCATTTATTCTGTGCAGGCTTCTTGATCTCATTATCCTTTATATAGCTGTTTAGGTAATTAGAAATGCAACAGGGATGCAAATATCAAATTTGATTTAGATATGCTCTAATGCTCATTTTTCAGTGCTTGCCTATAATCTGTCCATTGAAAGATTAAAGTAGAAATCAAGTTTTTTTTTGTGAATAGTAGCAATCTTATGTCTCATTGTAGTGATTTAATATCATTCATTCTCTGTCCAGCTACTTATTTTCCTTTGTGTTTTGTTCATTTGTAGGTTGCAGCCTTCCAACAAGCAAGACAAGTGAGGGACATGTAATCTTGGCCCAGTCATATTTATTTTGGGAGGTTCAGTTTTCCTATGGGTTGAAAATCAGGATGAGACAATCAGCTAGAAGAGATGGTGATTTTGATGCCACTGTTGAGATCAATACCCTTGGCCCTTTGCTTTTTAATAAAGGAGTAGGTTATTTTTTAACTGTAGTTACCTTCACAGTGATTCAAACATGTATTTTGGTTTCAGACCATATATGTTATTATGACCTGTGATTTAGTACCGTAGGTACTTCATGAATGTAAACTGTATAGTGGCTGGTAATTAGTTTGTCGCTTGTTTGAACCACGATGTATATTTGCATATATATGACATGGTAGTTGGGATGCAAGGACTATATATGTACGTAGCTGTTTTGTATGAATTAATTGTAGTCTGTGCGTATGTTTGGAACCATGATCTCAAATGGAGATGATGTTAGGCGCTGCAACATTGATATCTTGACGATCAAGGGTGGTGCGCTAGCAATTCTATCTCTAGGGCACTGACGTCCTTTATATTCATGCTCACAGAATAGAAGTGTTATAATCCAATACCATATTACAATGACACATTACTCTATAGGAAAAAACACATGTGACAATAACAATATACTATTCTATAGCAATAAAAAATCATTGTGTCATTTTCCACGACCATAGACGTTGTGAGTTGAGTGAGACAACCGTTCTCCTAGGCCGCTGATTGAGATGACTTGTTTGCGGCCCTTTTACTATAGTGAAAGCCCATTGAGTAGAGGTGTTTCGTATAGTAGCATTTTACAACGACATTAGAAATTATAGCAAACAAACACATTTGTGACAATAACAGTGTACTATCGCATCACTTTAGATATTTAGTTGTGATAAACAGTTACCTATTACAATGGTAATGAGAAATATTACAACCAATAAAATTGTGGCAATAGCAACAAATTATTGCATCGTCATAGATATTTAGTTGCAATAAACAATTACCTATTGCAACGGTAGTGAGAAATATTACAACGAACAAAAATGGTGGCAATAGCAACAAACTATTGCATCACCTTAGAAATTTAGTTGCAATACGCGGTCTACCTATTGCAATGGTCGTGAGAAATATTACAACCCAACAATGTTGTGGCAATAATTTCATGCAATAGCAATAATGTTCTATTTGGTTGCAAAAGCACCGGATAGTTGCAACGCCGATCAATACTAATGCAACTAAATGTCATCATGGCAACATTATTAGCCAATAGCAACACCTTTTAGAAAGGATTGCTATAGGTCTAATCTCTACCAACATCAAAGCTAAAAATTGCAAAACACTATTTTTGTAGCAACATAGGGCCCCTATTGCCATATTTTTGGACAAATGTTGTAAAATACACCCCTGTTACAACACAATTCGTGGTGATGCAAATGACATCGAGTGGCAATAGGGTCAAAATCTTGTAGTGAGAAAAAAGAACAGCTAGCTGCATGCATGTCTGTCCACCGTATCATTCTATCAGAATTAGAAGCTACTTGTGTCTGATCTGTTCTCACCTCAGCATCGCTTATCATTCCTTACTTTTACATGCCCTGCATTCTCTGCTGCTACTTTTTTTGAACTGCATTCTCTGTAACTGCTTTGACATCATCGCTCAACAAAGACATGGTAACCCCACGTAATTTGGACGGCCAATGTCAGCCTGAGTACCGGGCAACCCATTGCACTGCACCCTCTGCTGGTATGGTACGTCCTGCCCATAACGCCTGGGCGACCCCCTGCTGAGTGGTGACTGAGGAGATGCTGCCGCCACAGCCTTCGAAACTTGGATTGTTATCTTCGTCGGTCGTCGAAGACAACAATGTGACTTCAGTATGTTCAGATTTGTTTTCATACGAGGCAGATCACTCAGTGAGTGGTGCTTTAATAGTAAACAATACCCTTAATACTTTGGCTCGTGTCGTTGTGTATGGTAGGACAGGAGTTCGGCGGTTTTCTCGATCTGTGTCGGCTGGGTTCTCGACGTCGCCGATGATGCATCTGCAGGGTGTCGGCGAAAAATGTGACGCTTCTACGTCGATGGGTCTCTCGCGGGCCAGACAGACCAGAGCGTGAACAATTCTCTGATCCCTGCGACCTTCTTCAGCAACCGATCCGGTCGATCGAGTCCGAGACGTGCCAATCAATTTGACCCTGAAATTAACAAGGTGGAAAAGAACAGTCAAATTATGGAACTGCCGGTGTGATTCCAGATAGTTCCTCATGTATGGCTAAATAGCCGATTCAATCAGGGCATTGACTAGAGAGTCAACATCCAACATGTATTTGTAAATGAGCTGGTAAGTAAACATGCATGGATAGAGCAATCGATCATGATATAACATTATTAACCAAGACAAGAACAAGCACAGATCATCCATGATACGTGCTACAAACAGTAAAGAATTAACTAAATCGGCTATTCTAATACACATGAAAGGAGCAAAACCATTAGCCAATCTAATCTATTTGATGCAATATATAAGAATCTAACATGCGTCGCAATAATCTAGATTAAAACTAATAAATCTACTAAACCCGTGAATTTGAGATCCTCATACTAAGTAATCTTTGGACCAAGTCTCGTCCAAGCAAACTCAGCAAACTAACTAGCGTTAAATAGATACATGCACGCGATGTTATAGGTAAAGCATAGGTGAATCGCCTAATTTGCCGATACCGATATGAGAACGAACTAGGTGTGTGAACAGTCTCAAAACAAAATAAACTATCATAAAACTACCCATACCCTAGAACGCGCCATATGTCACGAACAAGATTGATACAATCTAGCTAATATAAGCACAAGATCGATCATCAAAGCAAAAGAATAAACATAATAAGCATCGATGACAATCAAATCTAAGAAGATATAAGCCAAATCTATCAATCTTGATCGGGTAATGATGTTGTTGCAATAAAAGTAAAACAATATAAACTAACAACATCGATACCTTAATGAATTCACTAGGTTGCCAAGCCTAGTAGAGCCGATAACTGGCTGTGGATAACTTGATGAATCTACTAGGTTGCCAAACTTAATAGAGCCGATAACTAGCCTATGCTAACGCATACAATAGGAGGTCGAACCGGCCCTATCAAACGATAACATAAACTATCAGCAAGTGCTAATGCATAGATGAGAGGTCGAACCAGCCAAATCAAGCATAAACACAGGCCCTTTGGCCATATCAATGTATAAATAGGAGTTTGAACCGGCCCTATCTAACACAAATACAAGCCATGACGATACTTACAGCAAACCAGAGGTCAGACGACCCGATGCAGCCTAGCTTGATGAAGAAACTCGCCGAGATCCTAAAACTAAGGGTTTGGTGGCCGGAGCCGAAAGATTGTATTGAATGTTGAGATGTCCTTAAAAGGTGTCGGGGCTTACATATTTATACCCTAGGCTTTAACCAAGTCCTAACCTAACACGACTTGCAAATAAGAAAAAGACTTGAAAACTATCTATGACTCAATAACTTGGGCCCTACTATTCCGTTATGTAGAGTCCCATGCCGTCAATGTGCTGCTTCTCTTTGAGTCGGATCGGAGTCAACGTGGCCCTCATGCCTCTTCAGATAGCTGATTCTGGTTAGCCGATCCATCTTGATTTAGCCAATTCCTTAATATTTGGTTATTATCAGCATTTAGCCGATTCTGGCAGTGTCTCTCTGAGAAGCTACATCCTCGTGCTTGTCAGTCCAAATTTTGGTGCAAACACAGGGCCATTCCTCCCTTATAGTCAAGAATTGAGCTGGATCTGGGCTCTTGATAAAATCACCCGGACCATATCTTCCATGGCGTCGCTCTGTCTTGATCACGACTCTGTGGGCCTGCCATCCAGTATCTGCGCTGAACAAAAGCAGCAGCAGCAGCCTAAGATTGAGATTGGCAACAAAGATTATATTCCGGATCTGTTCCAGTTTGCACAATTCATCCAAGAAACCATGTTGAAAATGCTCATTTTTGTTGATGTCATGGTTGCTGCAAATGCTAAGACCACTTTACAAGAACAAGAAGTTACTGTTATGAAGTCGAGGGTGATGTAGCAATGTGATAAGCTCAGGACCCTTCTCAGAGTGCATGGTGCTATGTCTAAGGCATTACCGCCGATCCAATGGCTATTCTATTCACGGTCCTCCGAAGGAGTTGAAAAGATACATGACAACAAGTTAGTTAGCATTTTGTCAGCAAAGGAGACCAAGGCGGCTGAGGCCATATGGAGCATAATGGAGCAAATTAGGGCGGAGTCCCTAGAGGACCGTGATGGCTCATCGCTTTCACTAAATAGTTAATACACAAGGATCACCAGATGTTCACAAGGCCACTCAGTTTGTGATCAGATATGTCAAGTTGTTGTGCTCTTATTATGAGTCAATGGTTGCAATTGTGTCAGTTAAGCTTTGCACTATAATTAGACTTGCATGTTTTGATTACTGTTATCCATGCGCACAAGCACTAACATGTGGTTGCCGTGCGCCTAGAAGAAGTGGCCGAGAATAGCTCACCTTGGACATGAGCTCTCCATCATTAGCGGTATTATGGGCGTAGGGATGGATGCGCCAATCACACAATGTGCAGCAAGTGGCCGAGTCCCTTTGCTTTTGTAAACCTCTGTATTTATTCAGTAAAGAACGAACGCTGCCAGTTCTAGCAGCACCAAAAAGCTTTGTGTCTTCCGTTCCAACTGCTCGTGTGCGTGTGTGAGTTGCTCTTCTTCTCCGGCGTGTTCCAAACTTTGCCGGCAGCATTCACTGCTGCTCGGAGCCTAACAAGTGGTATTAGGTTGAAGGGCCTCGCTGTCGCCATGGCGTCTCCACCGAGACCTTGTGGCCGTTCACCGTCCGGGAAGAAATAAGATAGCTCCGGCGGCTCTGGCGCCAAGACGCCAACGCGCTCGCCCATTCCAAGCCATTCTCCCCTCGCTGATCACGCACGTGCGACACACGACATTGCTCGCACACCCGGGATGCACGCCGTCCACGGGAGGTCATCATCGAGCGTATCATCCGGGAGGGCAGCAGCTCTAGCAATTGGCCGCAGCTAACAAGGATGAACTACCACGAGTGGTCACTCCATATGAAGTTGAAGATGCAGGCACGTCACCCCTGGGACGCCGTCGAGTACAACGACATGGAGTACGATGACGACCATAGCACCCTCGATGCGATCTGCAGTGGTGTTTCGGCGAAGATGGTCCCTATCCTAGTGGCCAAGGCATCCATGAAGGAAGCCTGGGAGGCCATCAGGACGTTCCACATCGGTGACAACGGCATGCGAAAGGCGACGATGCAGAACCTCCGCGCCAAGTATGAGGCGATCACGCTACGCGACGGAGAAGCGATCGAGGATTTCGTGCTCCGTCTGACCGGCATCGTCCAATGAGTGGTGGCCCTCGATCGCTTCTCCGTCGTGTAGCGTGATAGCCTAATGATTTTGTAGCGTGACCGGCCCGAGCCCAACGAGAAAGTCATGGCCAAATACCTTCGTGTCGTCCATCCAAGGTATAAGCAACTTGTTATCTCCATTGAAACACTGCTCGACATCTCCCAGGTCACTAGATGACTAAAGGTGACAGACGACGTTGAGCCAACACCGCCCCAAGCTGCTGGTGGCAAGCTGCTTCTCATGGAGGAGCAGTGGCTAGAGAAGTACAAGCAGAAGAGGATGGAGTCTGGTCGCAGTGGTTCCAGCTCGGGCGGCCACGGCAAGCAGCGTGGGCGCAGCAAGCCACACGGCCGCGACAGCGACAACCAAAGCGACGGGCGTGGAGGTGGAGACAACCCCGACGCACGCTGTAGTACGAGCACGGGCCATGCTGCTTGTGATGATATGTGTGATCGCTATGGCAAGAAAGGCCATTGGGCCAAAAATTGCCATGGCAAACTCAAGGTGGACGAGCAGCAGGCCCATGTGGCCCATGATGAGGAGCACACGCTGATGTATGCATTCAGCACAGAGGAGTCTGGATCGGACTCCACCCCGTTCCCTTCGACTCAGCCGCTGCCAGAGTTCCCCAACACCGACGACGCCGCCGATGTCACCCCCAACGGTGCCACCGGCCCTGTCTCCCCGCACCAGATCAAGCTCATGGAGGCGAAGGTGTACGCCACCTTCGATGCAGCTGAGGACCGAGACCCGCAGCAATGGGTCCTGGACACGGGAGGCATGAATCACATGACCGGCTCACGCAGCGCCTTCTCTGACCTCAACACCAGCATCGTCGGCATGGTGCGGTTTGGAGACGGCTCCAACATCAACATCGAGGGCCGCAGAACCATCCTTTTGCCTACAAGAATGGGGAGCACCACACCCTAGCCAACGCGTACTTCATCCCTCACCTCACCACGAATATAATCAGTGTCAGCCAGCTCGATGAGGTGGGGTTCCAGGTGCTCATCGAAGAAGGAGTGATGCGAATCTGCGACGAGGAGCGCCGCTTGCTCGCGAAGGTGCACCGAAGCCCAAGCCGGCTCTACATGCTCTACATCAACATTGCATGGCCGGTGTGCTTGGCTGCGCATGCCAAGGAGGATGCGTGGCTATGGCATGCCCATTTTGGGCATGTCAACTTCGGCGCACTTAGGAAGATGGGTCGTGAGGAGCTGGTCCGCGACATGCCCCTGCTGGATCACATCAACTAAATCTGCGACGCCTGCCTCGCTGGCAAGCATCGGTGGACGCCGTTCCCGCAGCACGCACTCTCGCATTCAACCGAGGTGCTGCAGCTGCTGCATGGGGACCTCTACGAACCCATCACGCCACCGATGCCCAACGGCAATAGCTACTTCCTCCCGCTCATCAATGACTACTCGAGGTACATGTGTATCATGCTGTGGCCTTCAAAGGATGCTGTAGCCACGGCGTTCAAGCGCATTCAGGCGGCGGCATAGCACAAGACAGGGAAGCTGGTCCATGCACTCCGCATGGACCAAGGAGGAGAGTTCCTGGCATGGGACTTTGAACAGTACTATACTGAGTTGGGTGTGCGCCGCGAGCTCATGGTGCCATACTCTCCTTAGCAGAATGGCGTCATCGAGCGACACAATCAGTCCATGGTAAGCACTGCCCGGAGTATGCTGAAGGCGAAGAATCTCCCTAGCGTGTTCCGGGGAGAGGCAGTCACCATGGCTGTCTACCTGCTCAATCAGGCATCGTCCAAGAGCATCGATGGCAAGGTCCCCTACTAGCTCTGGGCTGGCAGCGCCCCCGGCGTCCAGCACCTTGGCACCTTCGGCTGCATCGCACACTTGAAGGTCACAACGCCCAACCAGAAGAAGCTAGATGACCAGAGCCATCGCACCATCTTCGTCGGGTACGAGGCTGGCTCCAAGGCCTACCGTGTCTTCAATCCAAAGGTGCAGCATGTGCATATCAGCCGTGACGTTGTATTCGACGAAGCAGCACACTGGAGCTGGAGCGGAGAGTTCGACAATGCCGAGCCAGACTTCAGGGTCGAGCTGGAGTCTGGTGATCACGTTTAGCCTGGCACCATGATCTCCACCACCACCACCATGACGGCCTCTCCAGGCTCTACCTCTACATCACCTGCACCCATGTCTTCACTAGCACCACACGTTGGTGGGTGGAGTTCACCCACCACTCCAAAACATGTTGCAGGAGGAGCGGTGGAATTTGCTTCACCACCGGAGGGCGAGGTGGACCTTGATGCTGATCATGATGATGATGCACCACTCTATTTCCGCAGGATCGACAACGTGCTGGGCCCTTCAACAACACCTAGCCTAGCACAACGGGAGCTGGAGGAGCACCTCCTGGTGGCTAGCGACGTCGAGCCGACCAGCTTCGCCGAGGCACAGAAGCACGAGTGTTGGCGCCACACCATGCTCGATGAGATGATGGCGATTGAGGTGAATAGCACATGGGAGCTCATCGACCCACTGCCTTGAGTCCGACCCATCGGGCTCAAGTGGGTGTACAAGGCAAACAAGGACGCAGCCGGGATCATCTCCAAATACAAAGCCCGGCTGGTCGCGAAGGGCTACGTGCAGCAGCAAGGCGTTGACTTCAGTGAGGTGTTCGCACCTGTGGCACGCCTGGAGTCTGTACGACTACTCCTTGCGCACGCTGCGAATGAGGGCTGGGCCGTCCACCACATGGATGTGAAATCGTCCTTCCTCAATGGCGAACTGTAGGAGGAGGTGTATGTCGAGTAGCTGCCGGGTTTCATCCTCAAGGGGCAGGAAGGCAAGGTGTTGCACCTGGTCAAGTCGCTCTACAGGCTTCGCCAAGCACCCCGGGCCTGGTATGCAAAGCTAGACAGCTCGCTGCTCAGTCTCAGTTTTCGATGCAGCGACTCCAAGCATGCTGTGTTCCTACGAGGCAAGGGCGCACGCCGCCTCGTCATGGGCATCTACATCAACGACCTTGTGATCACGGGGGAAAGCAGGTGCGACATCGACAAGTTCAAGTCACAGATGAAGGCCACGTTCCAGATGAGCGATCTGGGGCTGCTGCACTACTACCTCGGCCTGGAGGTGACTCAATCAGCGGATGGCATCACCTTGGGCGAGAGCACGTATGCGGCGAAGATCCTCCAGAACGCCGGGCTAGCTGGGTGCAACCCCAGCTGGATTCCCATGGAGCCATGCCTCAAGTTGAGCAAGATGAGCACCGCACCCGCCATCGACGCCACAGCGTACAGGAGCATCGTCAGTTCGCTGTGGTACTTGGTGAACACAAGTCTAGACTTGGCCTTCTTGGTGGCCTATGTGAGCCGATTTATGGAGAAACCGACCACCGAGCACCTAGCAGCTGTGAAGAGGGTGCTATGGTACATTGTCGGCACTCTGGACAACGGCTGCTACTACAGAAGGAAGGAGAAGGACTCACATCTAGTGGGCTTTAGTGATAGTGACCATGCTGGGGATATCGTTACCCACAGGAGCACTACGGGCGTCCTCTACTTCCTTGGCAAGAACGTCATCACCTGGCAGAGCCAAAAGCAAAAGGTCGTGGCCCTGTCCTCATGTGAAGCTGAGTACATCGTAGGGACTACTGCTGCCTGCCTGGGCGTGTGGCTCACGCGCCTCCTATCTGAGCTGAAGGGCAAGAGAGAAGGTGTGGTGAAGATCTACATCGACAGTGAGTCTGCCATTCAGTTGAGTAAAAATCCTGTCTTTCACGATCGTAGCAAGCATATAGATACAAGATATCACTACATTCGTGAATGCATTGAGAAAGGTAGGGTGTGCGTTGCCTCCATTGGCACCGCTGAGCAACTGGCAGACATCATGACAAAAGTGCTGGCACGGGAATGCTTCTATGAACTGCGTGCCAAGCTCGGTCTCGTCAGGCTGAAGCAGAAGTGCAAGGCTTAGGAGGAGATTTGTCAGTTAAGCTTTGCACTATAATTAGACTTGCATGTTTTGATTACTGTTATGCGTGCGCACGAGCACTAACATGTGGTTGCCGTGCGTCTAGAAGAAGTGGCTGAGAATAGCTCGTCATGGACATGAGCTCTCTGTCATTAGCGGTATCGTGGGCGTAGGGATGGATGCGCCAATCACACGATGTGCACCAAGTGGCCGAGTCCCTTTGCTTCTGTAAACCTCTGTATTTATTCAGTAAAGAACAATAGAAAACGCTGCCAGTTCTAGCAGCACCAAGCTTTGTGTCTTCCGTTCCAACTGCTCGTGTGCGTGTGAGTTGCTCTTCTTCTCCGGCGTGTTCCAGACTTCGCCGGCGGCGTTCATTGCTGCCCGGAGCCTGACAAATTGTGTCTCAAGCAGCTAGCCTTGGCAAGTACGTACGGACTGGAAACGTACGACCTTTGGATAATATGATCAGAGAAATTGCATCTTGTCTACGAGAAAAGCTTATCAACATGTCAGAATCATTTCCAGACCATGACCTCAGGTTTTTATCTTGCTCAATAACTCATACTTCATAAGACAGGAGCTCCACCACAAAACATACTTTTCCCACCACAAGACGCACTTTTCCCTTCTCCAAGAAAACGTGGCAGCCCTATTTGGTAAAGTTGAGGACTACGTGGAGAGCTATCTACAGGTATGTTGGGTACCGGTGTTGGCATGCCTGTTGAATCCTACGACACTTTGCTCTGCTGCCTGAGTTTGAGTCCAAGATTGAAATGACGTAGACCACCCAAAAGATGTGGAAGGTCCCAAATCCTGATCTCAGGAAAACATTGCACAAAGCTGTCATCGAGAAAATCGTCCCAAGCTATACAGAATACATAGAGGATAATAAATTCATAGAGGATATCAAGATGTCACCCCGAAATTCAGTCCACAGAAGCTAGATGAAACGACCTCGATTTTCACGATAGAAAATCCACAGAGTCAAAGTGAAACATGACCATTTAAATTATATTCTCCGATAACAGTTAAATATCATAATCCATACATCAAACAAAAGAGTGTAATAGAAAGGGTTTACAATAACTTATTATATCGCCACTTGGCGGAATCAGAGTTCATACAACATAAAGTAAAAACCTGAAGATACGGAAGCGATCATCGTCCACCAAACTCGAACGTAGGATCAAGACCCTCAACCATCATACTCCTCAGATGAGTACTCACTCCCAGAACCTGTGTGCCAAAGTATCAGTACAATTTGTACTGGCCACTCCCACCCTATGCATTGCTTTGTAGAAATTGGATGCAAAATATGAATATAATCAACAGAACCTATAAAGGCTGGGGTTTACTATGCAAGCGATAGGGTATATAATTAATATAATAAACATGTTTTAAGCATTCTCATTCCCAAAAACCATCCCCCATCATCCATCCATCTCTGAAACACCATCCTAGATCCTCCAACACCACCTCAGACTCATATCGACAGGCCAACTCCCCCTCGGCCTGCCTCAGCGGGCCGCAGCCCTCAACCTGGCTCACGGCCGGAAAACACTCTCAGGGGAAGGTAGAACACTCCACTCACTAGTCCGGTGCAAGCAGAACACAGGAAAGGTCCATAGCCGATAAGTCGGCATATGTATCGATCGATCAACCATACACTCTGCAGAGGTTTTACTATTCCACCAGATAACCATTATCGGTGTTGATCACCACCTAGGCAGATTCCGGGCGCCTACTGCCATAGAATGATGCATTCTACCTCTCAGCCCTGGAACACCCTTAGAGTGGCTGATACTATGAGGGGACTCATGATCCCATTCCCATAGATCATCATGATAGTCTCGAAAGGGTGTGAGACACATGCTCCTACCTCCCTATCACACGCTCACCTGATAGTAATGACATCGACCTATCCAGCAGTTCGGGCCGTCTCCCCCATTTGAAGCGAGTGGAAAGCAAGAAATTTTTATGTTCCGGTTGCTAGCGCAGCAGTTCCTAAGTGTGACCAAGCCAGGATGTCTTCATTAGGGTTGTTCTTTAATATGCTACCGTGGCACCTTCGTCCTGGGTTCCACCCCTTAGAGGCTCACACGCGAAGACCACCATCGCATCCAAGCTAGTCCGCCACATACTTCTCTTAGTGGAATGTCCAGATCCATCCCCCGGCAAGACTTGCTCCAAAAGCTCGTCATAGATCCCGGCTTGATCGACTCAACCCTCACTCTACACCCGCCGTAAATTCCACTCCGAACCCAAATGCATCATCATCAGCTCACATACCCATCTGATCCATCAACACACACACCAAACCTGGCATCCCTGCCAGACTCTCTCAGGGTTCATCATATCGCATCAAAATGTAAGCGAGTGAAGTGTATATATATATAAAGCAGATAAGCATGTGGCTAACATAACAGTGGGTAAACAGGTTATAGGTCTCAACAAGGTATGGCTCATCAAATAAATATCTACTATGCAATTCCTAGCACAGGTGATCCATTACATTGCAATAGAAATAAAGCACTAGCCATACTACATTTGCCGTGCGTAATGGTATCTACGACATTGGGTGAGATGTGGCACCTTCACTGACGTAACTGTTGGACTTCTCCTAGTACTCGCTGTCGTCAGACCTGTCCTTACTCGACCCTGGAACCGAGATTTAATGGTCGCGGGAGCGACCCCTATAGATTAGCACAAAGAACGAAATGCCAAAAAGAAGATCCAAATGCACTCAAAGATAGCGCAAATAGGTAGATCTCGATTTATAGAAAATTTGACTATGTGGATCATAATTTTTTGAGCTCGTATGAATTAGTTATGATTTTTCAAAGATTTAACCATATTTTGAAAAAGAAAAAGATTTGGATTATTCTGGTGCTAACCCTTGGCAGCTCAGGATTGGTCCATGTGTTGCGTGCGGGTCCAGCAGTGATAGCACAACAGCTGACATGGATGCTGATGTCATGATGACGTCAGCAATGATAGGTGGGACCAGGGTGACGTCACCTGCTGACATGAGCGGTCAACGGTCAATTGTCAATGGTCAACTGACAGGTGGGCCCTACTAGGCCGTTAACCGGCTGTTACTGGGCCGAATGGGCCAAACATGGGCCGGATATGGGCTGAGCCCAACTCATGATGTGGCACGCTCTGGTGCTGCCACGTCATCAATCCAGATCTCAAACGGGCTCCGTCCACGGCGCTGCTTCTATGTGGGGTCCATTAGCAGCGACTCAGGTCCACGTGAGCCGGGTGCACGGATTTGTTCTCAAGTCTATGCGGTCCACAGACCTGTCCTCGGTACACCAATGCTTGCTGGTCCCACTTGCAATGACTCGGTCCACGAACACCGCGTCCACCATCTTCTCTGGGAACTCATCCCCTCCTCTATTCTCTCCAGCCCGATGACAGGGCTCACCAGCGACGACCAATCTTCTAAATCCCGGCGCTCCGATGGTCCTCCGACTTCATCTTCTCGCTTATCGGCTTCGGGACGGTGCGGCGAACTCGCTGATGGTCTTCAGGGCTCCAACTTGGCAACTGGTGGAGCTGTCCATGGCGAACAATAGATCGATGGCGATGGGGCATAGTAGTAGCTCAGTAGCAGCTAGTTCCAACCCAAGGCGTGGCACGGGGATGCTATTGGGATCACCCAACACACTCCTGCAGCGCCAGTGGCGACCTCAACCCACGGCGAAGTCCGCAGGGGCAGCAACATCCACGGCGGAGCTTCGGCGTGGCCATGATGCGCGACACGGCACCTTGGGAGGCTCTCTGGCCTCCATCTGCTCCTCAGCCGGTGCAGCACTCCATGGTGAAGCTCCTTGGTGTTCCCTTGTCCTGTGCGGCGGTCGGAGTCGAGCGGTGCACCCTTGCCACGGCGGCGCTCTAGAGCGACACGGTGGCGGCATGGCGGTGGCATGGTCAGGTGCTCGCATGTCCCAGTATGGCACCCCAACAGCTGGTGTGCGCACGGAGTGCACCATGACAAGGCGGGCATGGATCTGCAGTTGATGAAGTTCGAGGCTCGGCGGTGCGACGACAAAATGGCCTTGCCACGGTGGCGCTCGGCACGGCGACGGACATGGCGACATTCAGATCCGGCATCCTCTCGATGACATGGTCCTTGTGGCTTTGTCCGGTCTTGTGTGTGCTTGTGTGTCCAAGAAGGCCGGAAGAGGCCATAGCCTATGTGCTCGGTACGAGCGCCATGGCCGGTCAGCAGAGGGCAAAGGTTGGAAGAGGGGAACACGGTGGTGCTCACCGGTGTGTGAAGTGGATAGGAGGTGCGGTACAAGTCCAAGCAGTAGCGGCTCATGGTTTGGCTCCTGCTCTTCCATCTCGATGGCTTCACAGCAGCAGCTCCGGTGGGGCGGGGCTCCTCCTTCTTCTCCGGTGGCGGCGAACTTCTTCCTCTCCGCCCTCTTCTTCTTTCTCTCCTTTCTCCTCCAATTCGAGGCGGCTAGTGGTGAATTGAGAACCACCGGTGCGGTGGCGGTGGCTTGGGAACCCTAGGAGCGCTAGGGCTCGCTTATATAGGGGTGGTCACAGTGGTAGGTGGCGCCGTAGCCGGATGGCATGGTGGTAGAGAGCTCGAGAAGGTGGGGGAAAAATGGTCCTCGCGCTCGGTAGGCAGTTGCTGTGAGCCGTGGGCTCTAGCTGCTAGCGGCTGGCGAGGTGAGGCACCTTGGTGGTCAAGGGAGAGGGGACAGGCGGGGGACAAGGTCATGCTCCGACAGAGCGCGTGCGTGCAGGAGGAAAATATCCTCACGGCTGCGGGCGTTTTGGGTAGGGCTGTCGGCTCCCGATCGGTCAAGGTAGCATGGGCGAGGGGCATCGATGTGATGCCAGGATAGATCGTACGGCGGAGGAACGTGCGTGGCGCTCACGCGGGCGCGGGCGGTTGCGGAAAAGCAGAGAAATTTCAGGGAGACTTCAGGGGGAAGGTATGACAGGTGGGCCCCGCTGTGGGACCCCTTTGTCAGTAGCTGCGGCTGGCTTGCTGGCGCAGGCTTGCTTGCTGGGCCTAGCGGGCCGGCCTGCGCAGGAAAGGAGAGAGGGAGAGAAAAAGGGGCCGGGCTGGCTTCGTTCGCGGGCCAGATTGGCCTTTTCCCTTTTTCATTTATTTCTTTTCTCTTTTTATTTTCAGTTTTCCAAAATAATTTTTATATATATTTATGTGGTGTGCCAATTTTAAATAATCAAGTAGTAGGCATACAAGGCCCTTGTATTTGTTGGGGTATCATCCCCATAATATTTTTTGCTCAAATAAATAAATATTGTTGTTAATTTTTATTAAGCACACATAAATTCAAATAAAAATCAAATCACATGTTGAATTTAAAATGCAATATGCATGCATGACCAAGAGTTAAGGATTCCAAGGCAAGGACTTGTGATACATGTGCACCATGTGTGGGACTTCTTTGCTACATGACACGACATCACTCAGGGTTTTTAAGAAAAAATTTTGTAGCTCGGATTTTTGGGTTGTTATAGTCCACCCCCTCATTGGAATCTCGACCTCGAGATTAAGATGTGATGTACCCTTCGAAGAGGTAAGGATACTGTAGCAGCAGTTAATTCTCATCTTCCCAAGTTGCTTCACGTTCGGTGTGATTTCTCCATTGAACCTTGCACATAGGATTGTCTTGCTTCTGGTCTCTTTGGTGTCATAGCCTAAAATCTTGATAGGGTGCTCTTTGTATTCTATACTATCTTGGATATGATGCACATCAGTGGTGACTGTTTCTTCTTCGGGTACCCTCAAGCACTTGCGTAACTGAGAGATGTGGAATACGGGATGTACTCCTGCCAACTGTGGGGATAGTTCAAGCTTGTATGCGAGCTTCCCAACTCTTTGACATATGCGATAAGGGCCAACATATCTTGGGGCTAGCTTCCCTTTCATGTGGAATCCAATGGTACCACGAAGTGGAGACACCTTGAGATAGATAGAATCCCCAACTTTGAACTCAAGGTCTCGACATCTTTTGTCAGCATAGCTCTTCTGTCGGCTTTGAGCGATCCATAAGTTCTCTCTAACTTGAGCAACTCCTTCTTCGGCTTCCTTAATCTTGGCGGGGCCAAAGATAGCTCTCTCACCAGGGTGATCCCACATCAACGGGGTCCTACACGGCTTGCCATAAAGAGCTTGGAAAGGTGACATCTTGATGCTTGCCTGATAACTGTTGTTGTATGAGAACTCAGCAAATGGCAGACATTTCTCCTAATCTGTTCCATATTTGAGAACACTAGCACGAAGCATATCTTCAAGAATCTGATTTACTCTCTCTGTTTGCTCATCTATCTGAGGGTGGTAGGCAGTGCTATAGTCAAGGTGAGTCCCAATGGACTCATGCAAAGCCTGCCAGAATTGGGACATATATTGGGGTCCATGATCTGATATGATACTCTTTGGAGCTCCATGGAGCCTAAGTATCTCCTTGATGTACAAGTCTACCAACTGCTCTGCATGAATCATGGTCTTGACTAGTATAAAGTGTGCTACCTTCATCAGACGATCGACTATGACCCAGATGGAGTCATGGCCTTGCAGGGATCGAGGCAATCCCACGATAAAGTCCATGGATATGCTCTCCCACTTCTATTCAAGAACATTGAGTGGTTTGAGTAATCCAGCGGGTCTTCTATGCTTGGCCTTGACTCTATTGTAGACATCATATTCGGCCACATGTGTAGCAATTTCTACTTTCATGTTCTTCCACCAGAAGTGCTTCTTCACATCTTGATACATCTTTGCACCACCAAGATGGATGCAATACTTGGAGTCATGTGCTTTTGATAGAATCTCCTTCCATAAGCCTGGATTGCTGGGTACACAGATTCTATCCTTGAACCAGATGGTTCCAAGCTCATCTTCTCTGAATTCTGGGTTGTAGCCTAGCTTCATCAACCCACAAATGTACTCTATTTCCTCACAATCTTTTTGTGCTTCAGGAATTCGATCGGTGAGATTATACTCGATGTGAAGTTCGTGCAACAGGCCATGAGATATTATCTCAAGCTGGAGGTCTTCAATTTCTTCCCTAAACTTAGGTGGCAGGGATGTTGTGATCAGGGTGTGGCAATAGGTCTTGCGACTAAGAGCATCTGTGACTATGTTTGCTTTTCTTGGATGATAGTGATTCTCCATGTCATAGTCCTTGATTAGCTCTAGCCATCTGTGCTGCCTCATATTCAAATCTTCCTGAGTGAAGAAGTACTTTAGATTCTTGTGATCAGTGTAGATGTCATACTTGTTGCCAATGAGGTAGTGCCTCCAGATCTTCAAAGCATGCACAACAGCAGCTAACTCAAGATCCTGAGTGGGGTATCATTGCTTGTGCTCTCTCAGCTGTTGGGAAGCATAAGCAATAACCTTCCCATTCTGCATTAACACACAACCCAGTCTTTGGCGAGAGGCATCACAATAGACGATAAAGTCTTTTGTGATATTAGGTAAGGCTAGGACAGGTGTAGTAGGGAGCTTCTCCTACAGAGTTTGGAAGCTCTTTTTGCATTTAGGAGTCCACTCAAACTTGTTGGTCTTCTTTACGAGATTAGTCATTGGACGAGTTATTGTTGACACCGTTTTTTGACACGTGTCAATATAAGCCAAAAACTGTG
>CM041638.1:2033527-2152959 GCA_023333625.1 Bothriochloa decipiens | reverse complement strand
TACAACAAATCTATTACTTTTATCTACTTTTCAAGCAATCTACTTTTTGACGACTTCGTCACCAGTTTTTCTTCTTTTTCAATGAGTTCTTTCAAGAATCGACGGGCTGCATCAACTTGATCTCTGGCGACCTTGCAGGTTCCGCGTCTACTGAGCATGATTCAGGCTTTGATGACCGGGCGTATCGCTGTCGTCTCGTCTGATCTGTTCAACAGTTATCGAATACCTTTTGAGCTTTGACGTCCGGGCGTATCGCTGTCGTCTCGTTCAGATTCTATTCAAATTTATCATCCTTGTCGATTAACAGGTCAAATCAACTGGCACGCTTTGGATATCGATTTTGGGTATTAGCCCGGTGTGTTTGCAGATAGAATTTTGCATCAACAGTTATCTTTGAGAAGTTCTCAATGAATTGGCGATAGTAACCTGCCAATCCCAAGAAACTCTTGATCTCAGTCACATTGCGAGGTTGTTCTCATTCTTTCACGGCTTCAATCTTTGCTAGATCTACAACAACTCCATCAGCTGAGAGTACATGGCCAAGGAAAGCAACTTCTTCAAGCCAGAACTCACAGTTGTTGAACTTGGCATAGAATTGATGCTGAGCTAACTTCTTAAGCACTATTCTCAGATGTGCCTTGTGTTCTTCGATAGAGGCTAAACAGATCAGAATGTCATCGATGAAAACTACCACAAACTGATCCAGATCATCCATAAACACCTTATTCATCATGTTCATGAAGTAAGCAGGGGCATTCATGAGACCAAAAGATACAACTGTGTACTCATACTTCCCATAGTGGGTGACAAAAGCGGTCTTGGGGATGTCTTCATCGTGCATCTTCATCTGATGGTAGCCAAATCTGAGATCAATCTTCGCGAAGTACTTAGCAGCACAAAGCTGATCAAGCAGGTCATCGATCCTTGGTAGAGGATACTTGTTCTTGATGGTGAAAGCATTGAGGCTTCGATAGCCAATACACATCCTCATTGAGCCATCTTTCTTCATAAACAGAATGGGAGATCCCCAGGGCGAGGCACTAGGCCTAATAAAGCCCTTGTTGAAAAGATCCTTAAGCTGCTTCTTGAGCTCTTCTAGTTCATCAACTAACATGCAGTACGGTCACTTAGCAATGGGACTGGTACCCGCACAAGGTCAATTATGAACTCTACATCAAGGTCAGGTGGCATGCATGGTAACTCTTCTAGAAACACATCCTCATATTCTCTGACAACAGGAACATCAGTGAGAGTCTTCTCCTTTGCCTGGGATTCTACCTGAGACTTGAGTGCATTCAGGGCACATAGAACAGATACAGACTTATCCTTCTGAGGTGCACATCTAACTGTTTGGCCAGAGGGGTGGGTTATCTGAACATATCTAGATGAACAAGAGATCAAACCCCTATGCCTGGTAAGCCAATCCGTGCCTAGGATGACATCCAGGCCATTTGAAGGTAGAAGGGTAAGGTTATCTCAAAAGGTTAGACCCTCAATAGAAAGCTTCACTCCCTTATAGATATGGGTGCTTCTCATCTCACCTAGGGGAGAACTGGTGACTATAGGTTCCTGACATGGAGTGTTAGGTATATTATTCTCTCGTGTAAATTTGGATGAGATGTATGAACATGTAGCTCCAGAATCAAACAAAACTGATGCTTTAAAGCCATTAACTAAAAACATACCGTACACCACATCTGGGGCAGCTTGAGCTTCTTCTGTATTCATGTGAGTGAGGCGACCACGGCTTGTAGATCGACAGTACTGAGACTTGGGTGTGATAGGAGCAGGCGTCTTCTTAGGGCATTCAACAACCTTGTGGCTAGGTTTGCCACAACCATAGCAAGTGAACGGCACACTGCTTGTGGGGGTTAACATGGCAGCCTTCCAGTTGCCCGAGTTTGGCGCCGCACGAGCAGGCGTAGAGTGGTCGGCCTTGTGGTGCGGCTGCGAAGAGTGCTCACGAGAGTAGTGATCCCTCCCAGAGTGGTCACGAGAGTGGTGACCACGAGAGTGACGGTCACGGGAGTGATGGTCACGGGAAGAGTGGGGATGGTCAGCAGAGTAGGTACCACCACTCTTGCCCGAGCCACAGGCAGGGTCCTTGCTACAGCGGGGACGGCTTGATGACCTATCCCGACGGAACCTCTTGCACTCGTAGTCATGGTATGAGCCTTCTGGCTTCCCCTTCTCCCTTCTAGACATTTCACCTGCCTCCTTCTGGTCCTTCTCGATCTGTATGCAGTGATCAATCATGTCACGAAGGGTGTGACTCTTGGTGCCTCCCAGGGCTACCTTGATCTTGGGGTTTAGGCCCTTCCTGTACTGAGTGATCTTCTCCTTCTCGGATGCTGCAATGTGTGGAGGTGCATAGCATAGCAAGCTGGTGAAAGTATTGGTGTACTCACAGATGTTACACCCCTTCTGAGTGAGGTTGTGGAACTCCTCCTTCAGCTCCATGATTCCCTCAGGTACGTGGTACTCAATGAATTCATCTGCAAATTCATCCTAGGAGATGTGGTCGGGGTCCTCGTGAGCTTGGCAGTAGCTGTCCCACCAAGAGCATGCAGCACCTATGAGATGGTGAGCGACGAGCCTGACACACTCCTCAGGGGTACAGGTGGTCAGCTCCAGCTTCTTCTCATCTCCTGAAGCCAATCATCAGCTTCCAGTGGTTCAGTGTAGGTGCCATCGAAGGTGGGTGGCCTGAACTTCAGAAAACCCTTAAGTTTCCTCTGGAAATTGTTCTGGTTGCCTCCATTACGGCGGTTGTTCCCTTCAACTAGAGCGGCAAGTAGCTGAGTCTGTTGCACCATCACTTCTGCCAGGTTCGGCAGTGGTGGAGGGTTCCCATGGACATCACCACCTCTAGGGGCACCACCTCCAGGGGCATCATCTCTAGGGGCACCACCTCCTCCAGGGGCACCACCACCTCTAGGGGCACCACCTCTAGGGGTACCACCTCCAGGGGCATTTGTCGGCGGGGTCTGCTCATCGTGGTTGTTCGCACCTAGGTTGAGGTTGATGGGTGGAGCGCGACCACCCCCGCGACCATGACGCCTACCATGCCCAAGTTCAGGCACGGGTGGAGGTGGGCGGTTGCCTAGACATGCGGAGCGATGCGTGGACATCTGTGACACGGGTCGACAAGAGTTTAGTACTCATTGTTTAAATATAATTAAATAATTTCAATGATTTAAGGAAAAAAATTTAATCTATCCAACACTCATTCAAAGAAGCAATAAGAGCCATAAAATGCCTTAAGATTCGATCATTCATTACATTGGTTGCATTACATGGCATCACCTCTAGTAGCTACGCTAGATGATGTGTGAGACTTGCACTGCGCATAGGTAAATCATGAAGGTACATCATGGGGAGTACATCATAACTCATGGATATCAACTAACTCATGATGTGGCCATGCAGGGTCCACACTACTCTGACTTGTACACTGGAGTGTTGTACACAGCTAGGGGAACATGGTTGCCAAGGATCATTAGCTCTTCTTGTGACATATGGAGATGCTTCATGTAAGACTAGGCTTCTCCAAACTCTCTGGTTAGTGGAAGGTGGGTAGGCACTAGACAGTAGTTGTACTTCAGGAGAGTCTAACCAATCTGGAAGGTTTCCTTGAAGGGGTCCTTGCGCCTGACTGACAGAGGAAGTCAGTCTCGTAGGTCAGCGTACTCCTGGCAATGCCTCTCATCGGTGTTCTTCCAAGCCAATTTGACTCTCTTGTACCTGTCACACAGAATCTCATTCTCAATCATCTGTGCAATTAGGTGACCTTGGTTGCATAGGGCTTTCTCCTCTGCCTTCTTCAGGGCTTTGACTAGCATCGACTTCTCACATTTTAGGGTGAGGTTCTGCTTGCCATCCTCCCACCTCTTTCTCTGAAGTTCGCCAATCTCCTTGTCCTTGTCATCTTTCTCTCTCTCCAGCTAGAGGACCCTTGCATCAAGAGAGTAGTTCTAAAGCCCGATGTCCTCCACCTTGTCTCGCAGGTCGGCGACCTCGGCCCTATGAGCTCTTTCTTGATGAGCATGCTTGCCTTGTAGCTGAGCGATTGTTGCCTTGAGATCTTCCTTCTCCTTGGCATCCTTCTTGCAGAACTCCTGGTACTCCATCAAGGTGTTGTGATAGAGGGATCGCTTCTTCTTGAGGTTCTCTGTGTACCTGTCCTGCTCAAAGAGGTGAGCGGCGGAGGCACAGTTGCAGAGACTTGTCTTAGTAAGGATGACCCTTCTGGCCACTTCGTCTTGCTGTTCAGGTGTGAGGGTAAGGTTCAAGGCCTAGGGTTGGAGACAAAACTCTGTAGTACAAAGGTGCTCGTAAGCAGTCTTCATCACCACGCATAGAGCTCTGAGAGACACTGACTGGATTCCTTCCTCGATAGAGTCTTCTACTTTCATTGCTGCAAAAGCAGGCATGGAAGGAAGGGTTTGACTTGCAGGGATCTCAATGTGCATGACCACATAGCCTTTGATTCCACCTTCTGGGTTAGGCTCTAAGTGCAATGGTACTTTATCTTCTCAACAGGAACTCCGAGCACTCCCAGGACATGACGTAGGGTGTATGGGAAGCCTGCGAACTCCCATCCCTCGAAGGTGTACTCAGCTTTGTTGAGGCTCAATGGCCCAAGCGAGGGTCCAAAACTTGTCATCTGCACATTTTAAAGGAAAAGGGGTCAGCAAGTCAGTAACAATAGAGAAGCCTTGCATAAAAGAAATGCAGGGTTGGTATATAACCGAAAGAAAAGATGGCTTGTCCTGTTCTAACGTCCATTTCTAGGGTCTCATCCTAGGGTCAAGTATGGCTCCTGATACCAACTAAAACGACCTCGATTTCCATGATGGGAAATCCACAGAGTCAAAATCACATTCCCCGATAATAGTTGAATATAATAATCCATACATCGAACAAAAGAGTGCAACAGAAAGGGTTTACAATAATTTATTACATCGCCACTTGGCGGAATTAGAGTTCATGCAGCATAAAGTAAAAGCCTGAAGATGCGAAAGCGATCATCGTCCACCAAACTCGAGCGTAGGATCAAGGCCCTCAACCATCATACTCCATAAATGAGTACTCACTCTCGGATCCTGTGTGCCAAGGTATCAGTACGATATGTACTAGCCACTCCCACCCTATGCAGTGCTTTGTGGAAATTAGATGCAAAATATGGATATAATCAAAAGAACCTATAAAGGCTGGGGTTTCCTATACAAGTGATCAGGTATATAATTAATATATTAAACTAGTTTTAAGCATTCCCATTCCCAAAAACCATCCTCCATCATCCATCCATCTCTGAAACACCATCCCAGATCCTCCAACACCATCTCAGACTGATGTCGACAGGCCAACTCCCCCTCGGCCTGCCTCAGCGGCCTGCAACCCTCAACCTGGCTCACAGCCAAAAAACACTCTCAGGGGAAGGTAGAACACTCCACTCACTAGTCCAGTGCAAGCAGAACACAGGAAAGGTCCATAGCCGACAAGTCGGCATATGTATCGATCGATCAACCATACACTCTGTAGAGGTTACACTATTCCACCAGATAACCATCATCGGTGTTGATCACCACCTAGGAAGATTCTGGGCGCCTACTGCCATAGAATGATGCTATTCTACCTCTCAGCCCTGGAACACCCTTAGAGTGGCTGATACTATGAGGGGACTCATGATCCCATTCCCACAGATCATCATGACAGTCTCGAAAGGGTGTGAGACACATGCTCCTACCTCCCTATCACATGCTCGCCTGATAGTAATGGCATCGACCTATCCAGTGGTTTGGCAGTCTTCCCCCATGGGAAGCGAGTGGAAAGCAAGAGATTCCTATGATCCGGTTACTAGCGCAACAGTTAGTAAGTGTGACCAAGCTAGGATGTCTTCATCAGGGTTGTTCTTTAACGTGCAACCATGGCACCTTCGTCCTGGGTTCCACCCCTTAGACGCTCACACCCGAAGACCACTATTGCATCCAAGTTAGTCCGCCACAGACTTCTCTTCATGGGAATGTCCAGATCCATCCCCTGGCAAGACTTGCTCGAAAAGCTCGTCGTAGATCCCGGCTTGATCGACTCAACCCTCACCCTACACCCTGCCGTAAATTCCACCTCAAACCCAGATGCATCATCATTATCTCACATACCCATCTGGTCCATCAACACACACACCAAGCCTGGCATCCCTGCCAGACTCTCCCAGGGTTCATCACATCGCATCAAAATGTAAGCGAGTGAAGTATATACATATAAAGCAAATAAGCATGTGGCTAACATAACAGCGGGTAAGCAGGTGATAGGTTTCAACAAGGTACGGCTCATCGAATAAATATCTACCATGCAATTCCTAGCACAGGTGATCCATTATATTGCAACAGAAATAAAGCACTAGCCATACTACATTTGCCATGCGTAATGGGACCTACGAGATTGGGTAAGATGTGGCACCTTCACTGACGTAACTATTGGACTTCTCCTGGTACTCACTCTCGTCAGACCTGTCCTG
Organism: Bothriochloa decipiens; assembly: GCA_023333625.1. Taxonomy (NCBI): domain Eukaryota; kingdom Viridiplantae; phylum Streptophyta; class Magnoliopsida; order Poales; family Poaceae; genus Bothriochloa; species Bothriochloa decipiens. The sequence goes on along the minus strand of CM041638.1, from coordinate 2,146,439 downwards.
GCTCGACCCTGAAACCGAGATTTAATGGTCTCAGGAGTGACCCCCTATAGATTAGCACAAAGAACGAAGTGCCAAAAAGAAGATCCAAATGCACTCAAATATAGCGAAAATAGGTAGAGCTCAATTTATAGAAAATTTGGATATGTGGATCATAATTTTCTGAGCTCGTATGAATTAGTTATAATTTATAAATGATTTAACCATATTCTAAAAAAGAAAAAGATCTGGATTATTCTGGTGCTGACATGTGGCAGCTCAGGATTGGTCCACGTGTCGCGTGCGGGTCCAACAGTGACAGCACAACAGCTGACGTGGATGCTGATGTCATGCTAACGTCAGCAATGACAGGTGGGACCAGGGTGACATCACCTGCTGACGTCTGCGGTCAATGGTTAACGGTCAAGGTCAATAGTTTATGGTCAACTGACAGGTGGGCCCCACTAGGCTGTTACTGGGCTGAATGGGCCGAACATGGGCCAGATATGGTCTGGGCCTAGCCCGCCACATGGCATGCTCTCGTGCTGCCATGTCATCGATCCAGATCTCAAACGACCTCCATCCACGATGCTGGTCTATGGTGCACCGGTTCTGTGTGGGGTCCATCAGCAGTGGCTTAGGTCCACATGGGCTGGGTGCACGGATCTATTCTTAGGTCTATGTGGTCCACAGACCTGTCCTCGGTACACTGACGCCTGCTGGTCCCACATGCAGCGACTCGGTCCACGAATGCAGCGTCCACCATCTTCTCTGGGAACTCATCCCCTCCTCTGTTCTCTCTAGCCCGATGATGGGGCTCATTGGCGGTGACCAATCTTCCAAATCCTGGCACTCCGGTGGTCCTTCGACTTCATCTTCTCGCTTATCGGCTTCGGGACAGTGCGGCGAACTCACTGATGGTCTTTAGGGCTCCAACTTGGCATCCGGTGGAGCTGTCCATGGCGAACGGCAGATCGACGGTGATGGGGCATGGTAGTAGCTTAGTAGCAGCTGGTTGCAACCCAAGGCATGGCACGGGGATGCTATTGGGATCACCCAACGCACTCCCGCAGCGTCGGCGGCGACCTCAACCCACGGCGAAGTCCGCGCGGGCAGCAACGCCCACGGCGGAGCTCCGGCATGGCCACTGTGCATGGCATGGCACCTTGGGAGGCTCCCTAGCCTCCATCTCCTCCTCAGCTCAGTGCAGCACTCCATGGTGAAACTCCTCGGTTTTCCCTTGTCCTGCGCGGCGGTCGAAGTCGAGCGGTGCACCCTCGCCACAATGGCACTCTAGAGCGGCATGGCAGCGGCACGGCAGCGGCACGACAATGGTGCGATCGGGCGCTGGCATGTCCTAGTACGGCACCCCAGCAGTTGGCATGCGCACGAAGTGCACCACGATGAGGCGGGCACGGATTTGCAGTTGATGAAGTTCGAGGCTCGACGGTGCGGCGGCAAAATGGCCTTGTCACCACGGCGCTCGGCGTGGCAACGGACATGGCGGCGTTCAGGTCCAGCATCCTCCCAATGCCATGCCCAAGGAGGCCGGAAGAGGCCACAGCCTACGTGCTCGGTACGAGCGCCATGGCCGGTCAGCAGAGGGCAAAGGTTGGAAGAGGGGAACACGGTGGTGCTCACCGGTGTGTGAAGTGGATAAAAGGTGCAGTACAAGTCCAAGCAGGAGCGGCTCACAGTTCGACTCCTGCTCCTCGGTCCCGACGGCTTCGCAGCAGTAGCTTCGGCGCGGCGGAGCTCCTCCTTCTTCTCCGGCGGCGGCGGACTTATTCCTCTCCACCCCCTTCTTCTCCTTCTGCGACACGGTGGAGCTCCTCCTTCTTCTCTGGTGGTGAATTGAGAACCACCGGTGCGGTGGCAGCGGCTTAGGAACCCTAGGAAGGCTAGGGCTCACTTATATCGGGGAGGTCGCAGTGGTGGTGGCGCAGTGGCCGGATGGCATGGTGGTAGAGAGCTCGAGCAGGTGGGGGCAAAGCGGTCCTCGGCGCTCGGCAGGCAGTTGCTGCGAGCCGTGGGCTCCAGCTGCCAGCGGCTGGCGAGGCGAGGCGCCTTGGCGGCCAAGGAAGAGGGGACAGGCGGAGGACAAGGTCACGCTCCAGCAGAGCGCGCGCGCGGGAGGAAAATATCCTCGCGGCCGCGGGCGTTTTCTGCAGGGCTGTCGGCTCCCAGTCGGTCCAGGTGGCGTGGGCGAGGGGTGTCGATGCGATGCCAGTACGGATCGTGCGGCGGAGGAACGCACGTGGCGCTCACGTAGGCGCGGGCGGTTGCGAAAAAGCGAAGGAAGTCCGAGGGAACCTCTCGGGGAAGGTATGATAGGTGGGTCCCGCTGCGGGACCCCTTCGTCAGCGGCTGCGGCTGGCTTGCTGGCGCAGGCTTGCTTGCTGGGCCTAGTGGGCCGGCCTACGCAGGAAAGGAGAGAGGGAGAGAAAAAGGGGCCGGGCTGGCTTTGTTCGTGGACCAGATTGGCCTTTTCCCTTTTTCTTTTATTTCTTTTCTCTTTTTTATTTTCTATTTTCCAAAATAATTTATATATATACACATATATATATTTATGTGATGTGCCAATTTTAAATAATCAAGTAGTGGGCATACAAGGCCCTTGTATTTGTTGGGGTATTATCCCCATAATATTTATTTATGAAATAAATAAATATTATTGTTAATTTTTATTAAGCACACATAAATTCAAATAAAACCAAATCACATGTTGAATTTAAAATGCAATATGCATGCATGACCAAGAGTTAAGGATTGCATGGCAAGGACTTGTGATACATGTGCAACATGTGTGGGACTTCTTTGCTACATGACATGACATCGCTCAGGGTTTTTAAGAAAAAATTTTGTAGCTCGGATTTTTGGGTTGTTAGACTAGAAGGGATGCTGCAAGAGTTGTTTGAAGGATGATGACAGAGAGAGTACGTGCAGCAAAGAAAAAAGTCACCATGGGTTTTCGTTTGTGTTGATTTTATACTAAAATGTTGTTGCTTGAAATGATTTGGGTTCTCACATTTTTAAGACAAAAATGGAATATCACAGACCTTTCTGTACTTTGTGTCTTGTAAGCATGTACTAGCATCAATGATAATTATACTGTTCTTCATATCTAAGCCTCCTGAACTTTCAGTTCTCCAAACGATCCTGTGCATTAGCTGAAAACATTGTTTACGTCAATTTTGTCATTTTGACTCATCTAGCTAAAATCACGCATTTCAAAACTTTTCTCAAAAAATAAATCTCAAATGAAACTCTATTTCGTTTCTTTGAAACCCAAAGCTCAAACTCTCTCTTTTGTTCCATTTCTTTTTCTTTTCCCGGAGCCCATTCCCCATCCAACCCAAGATCCATTTTTGCCTTCTCATTTTATCCTCTCTTGGGCCGACTTCATCTCCCCTTCCCTCGGTCTGATCGGCCCGTCCTCCTTGCCCAGAAGATACTCCTCATTTATTCCTCTTATTTTCCCTCAAAAAAATGTATTCCTCTTATCCCTGCTTACTCTACTTTGTTCTAGCACTAGAGAAATATATAGTGCTGGGGGCAGGGGAGAGAGTGGCCACCCCCATCCCCCAACGGGTCACGCGAATTCGAACGGAGAAGTTAACTGTCAGGTATATTAAGTACTTGGTGCAGCTTTGGTGGAAGTGAGCCGACGACCAAAGGTGCCTCGGCTTTGGCGGGTGGCGGCACGACACATGCCGAATCCGTTGAAGAGGCTGCATGAAAGGTTCAGCTTCGGGGGACGCCCGACAGACGCCGAAGCTGACCCGAGAACCGAATGTGTGGGCTCAGATTCGGGACAGCACCGAGCATACCAAAGCTGACCCCGGCTGGGTCTGCAAATCAACACTTGTGTGCTAATTGTTTGCAGATTGGCAGGGCGATGAGATGGGCAGGGCCTGTCTTGGTGCCACGTGTTCGATGGTGGCAAAGCGGACCGTACATGGAGACAAGGGCAGTTTGACATGTCTGCCCCTTGTCGGCTCCGAGCGTACAATACGAAGCTGTTTTGCGGGGTAGAATCATCATGTAATTGCCTACGGGCCACTATAAATGCTGCTCTTTGGGGAGCTTCTAAAGGAGGACGGTCTTGTGCGTTTTAGCCGAGACCTGATTAATGAAAGCTTACGATACAATTTGCATTCATGTTCACTTTTGATTTACTTTGTGTGTAGGGTTCGGACCCTGAGGGTTGGCCCTTTGGGAGCCGAATCAACTGTGGCGGCATCTGTGGTTGTTGATCGAGCATCGAATGCGACCACGTAGGTTGAAGGCAGCATACAAGAAGACAGTGGATCAGGCATGTCTCCAGCAGGTGACCCAACCGCGGCCTTAGGGTTACCGCTGGCCATGCCCCCAGCTAGTGACCCGAACGTGGCCTCAGGGGCTCAATTCGGCATGCCTCCAGCCAGCAACTCGAACATAGCTTTGGCTTCGGTACTGAACCCAGCATTGCAGCTGGTACTGGAGGCAGAGTCAAAGCGGGAAGAGCCACCTATGGGCGGCGAGCTAGTTGAGCAGCCGGGGGGAGGAGACCAAGACCACGAAGCACCGAGCCCGCTAGACAATGAGAATGCAAGGTTGCTCAGGGCGTTAAACAAGCACATGCAGAGGCTGGAAGAGTTAAAGCAATAGTGGGACCAGCTGGCAAATCAGTTTGTAGCAAGAAACTACGAAGTGAACACTCAGCAGACCATCAATCGGGTGACAGCTGAAGTCATGAGAATACAGCGTGAGCTATAGGCACTCCAGGCAAATGCAGCCACCGTAGCTAATGTCTTGGGGGCGTGCAGAATACAAATCCAAGGTGAGGAGTTCATCTCCACTTATGAAGCCTCAATACATTTGGCGGGGGGAAATGACAAGATACTAGCCAAGTCACTTATCACGGCGATGGAAGATGTGGCTCCTGACTGGTACATGTCACGGAGGCCCTTCTCAATCACTTCATGGAGTCGGGCGAAGAGTGAGCTTTTGACCACTTTTCCAGGGTTCTAGTCTGAGCAGAAAACAATGGCAGATCTGCTCACATTGTTTCAACGGATGACTAGCCCTTGTCCACATACCTAGAGAGGATCATTCAGATGAAGGCCCAACTACCGAATGTAATGTACGATGTAGTGTTATCCACTATAAAAGGCCTTAAAGAGGGAACTTGCGCTGAAGTGTTATCGAGAGAAATCCCAAAAATGGTCAACCAGCTGTTTGATGAAATGAGAAAGTTTGCCAGGTCGGAGGTGGACCAAGAAAGGAGAAAAGCATCTAGAAGCAGTATCAAGCAAACAACCCCGGAGCAAGCTTTATAGGTAAACCAGAAGGTTGTCAATAATGTACAGGAAGAATAGTCGAAGGAAGCCCAAAATCAGCCTCAGCCTAATGAAGGATAGGGAAGAGGAAACAGACAGAATGGCTGAGGTGGTCGAGGCAACCACGGAGGTGGTCGCGGGAGAGGTCGCGAAAGAGGACCTAAGACCCTGTACTGCATCATGTGCGGGGAGAACAAGAGCCATTTCTCAAAAGGATGCAAATACACATAGCTAGCGAAGGAGCAGCACGAGAAGGATGAAGCGCTGAAGCTACCAGAAAATATGAAGCAAGTTTTCAACAACACGCCAAGAGACAATTCAGCCAGACAGTACCAAATGCACCAGAATACCTTCGGGGCCCAATATCTACCAACTTTCAACCCGTATGCTTACCAGCATCAGCCATTGTATGGCAACAGGCACAACCTTATGTACAACAGAATTTCCCTTAGGCGCAGCCCCAGGTACATTCGGTTGCCACATCCTCATCGGTAGCCACGGAACATCAGAGGCAGGGACCACAGCTGGTACCAAAGCTTAGAGAATTCCAAGGAGTTGCAAATTGTCAACACCATCATACCAACAAACGGTCACATATACACAATTATTAGTGATTCTAATGTCCGTCTTGAAGGATAAAGAGCAAGAAGGGAGTACAAGTGAAAGGTACTTTGGTATCTCTGAAATCTCTAGTCAACATTCCACCATGGAAGCTAGAACCCATCACATTCACCGAGGAAGACTTCCAGGTTGAAGATTACCCACACTATGACACGTTTGTTGAAATAGCATTCATGGCTAGTTCAGCCAACATCTTATTCACCAAGGTGTTTGATGAAATGAAGTAAGACAGAAAATTGCTTGACCCGTCGGGGAGCTTTATTCGATTTTGGCGCAAAGCGGATTGACCCAATAGGAAAGAAGACTATGACAGTGGTGTTCAATGAAGGAGAGAAGGTGAGAACTGAGGAAATAATGTTTGACATCTTGGATATGCCATACTCGTACACAACAATTGGGTAGGGGCATTATCAGCAAATTCGACATGATCATCAAGAAGAGCTATTTATGCATCAAGATGCCTCTCCGTTTGGCATCATCATGAGTCATGGCGACCAAATCACTGCCAAGAAAATCGATGGCAAGCCAATACCTGGGTACAGTATGGTCCATGAGGTGCAGCAGAAAAACAAAACCGAGGAGGACAACCAAGATTCAAAGAAGAAAAGAGAACCGAAGGTCGAGCCGAATGAAGACACACTGATGTGAACTAGGGTTCCTGATCTTCCGAAAGGTTCTAATAACTCTCAATTTGGTGGAATCGTGACACAATTCGATCCGGCTTCCGAACAACTCGGCTCTGAACCCCGCAATCGTAGCACCACATCTCATCTGGTTATCGACCATCGAAGCACAGTCGACCTCGCCAAGAAGGCTGAGTCCTTTGCCTGCTAATTGAAGAACACAAGCAAGAACACGAAAGAATGCAACCAATTGCAGATGAATGATTAATCTCACGAGTTGGGGTCTCACAAACCGACGACACGGCGAAACTGTTATGAACAGAATAATCTAAGCAGAACCCAAAACCTAATGAGAGAGGCGGCGGTTGGTTATAGAGGTCTAAGGGTCGTTGCCACCCCTGGACGTGCCCCCTAATGGGCTCAACAACGATACACGGCCCAACGGACCAAAAACGGTAACGCAGCACCGGAACAGATTCTGGATGCTAACTTGTTTCGATGTTTCCCAATGACTCCGAAGGAATTTTGACCTCAAACCAATGCCATTGGCTTCCTTATGAAATTATCTTTCCATCCATAGGTGGATCATCAAAAACGGAGTCCGGATGCGTCCTAGACATCCATTTTACTCCACACTAGTCTTGGACTCTGAAACAGGCTTGAAGTCGACTCGGTTTGGGCCTCCACCTTGACTTGGGCGCCCTTGCTAGTCCTCCATGCCTCCAAGCCATCCCTTATGCATCCCTTGGTCCTCTCCATGATTCTTAAGTATAATATAATCATTAGGTAGCAATCTATTCTCAAAATCATAAAAAGACTTCCTTAAGAACGAGCTCACCTGTAAATTTAATTATCGTGCGTGAGCTCTTGTGATTGGACCTTGAATGTCCAGTGGAGGATCATCTTGTGCATTCAATGGAGTGATGTCCTCATCCTCCTCCCCCTCTTGAATTGGAGTCGTCCTCGACTCAAGGTCATCTTCTTCTCCCAAATACGGCTTCAAATCTAAAATGTTGAAAGAAGGACTAACCCCGAAGTCGGGTGGCAACTCAAGTTTGTATGCATTATCATTTATTTTCTCAATAATTTTATAAGGACCAGCAGCTCTTGGCATTAATTTTGACTTACGCAGCTCTAGAAACCTATCTTTTCTCAAATGTAACCATACTAAATCACCTGGTTCAAGGTTAAGTTCTTTTTTACCTTCACTACCAGCAATTCTATACTTTTCATTCATCTTTTCAATTTTGACTTACGTGCACTAGCATCACTATGCGTTCTTTCATTGGTAGGTAAAGGCAAAAGATCAATTGGAGCACGAGGGTTAAAGCCATAAACTACCTGAAAAGGACTTACCTTGGTGGTAGAATGTGTCGCCCGATTGTAAGAAAACTCCACATGAGGCAAACATTCTTCCCACATCTTTAAATTTTTCTTCAAAACAGCTCTCAGCATGGTGCCCAAAGTGCGGTTCACTACCTTTGTTTGTCCATCTGTTTGTGGGTGACAAGTTGTTGAAAACAACAATTTTGTGCCCAACTTATTCCATAGAGTTCGCCAGAAGTGACTCAAAAATTTGGCATCGCGATCTGAAACAATAGTAGACGGCATACCATGCAAATGAACAATATCTTAAAAAAAAGGTCAGCAATATGAGTTGCATCATCACTTTTATGACATGGTATAAAATGTGCCATCTTAGAAAATCGATCCACAACCACAAAAATACTATCCCTTCCCCTCTTGGTCCTAGGCAATCCTAAAACAAAGTCCATCGAAATATTTGTCCAAGGAATAGAAGGAACAGGAAGAGGCATATACAACCCATGTGGATTCAAGCGAGACTTAGCTTTTTGATATGTGGTGTAGCGTGCCACGAACCGGTCAACATCTCTCTTCATCTATGGCCAAAAGAAATGTGTGGCCAAAACAGCTACCGTCTTTTTAGCACCAAAATGGCCCATCAATCCTCCTCCATGCGCTTCCTGTAGCAACAAAAGACGAACAGAATCAACTGGAATGCATAGACGGTTAGCTCTAAACACAAATCCATCATTTATCACATACTTGTTCCACGTACGGCCCTCTTTACAATTCAGCAACACATCTTTAAAATCAGGATCAAGCGCATATTGTTCTTTTATTGTTTCAAGCCCAAAAATCTTACAATCAAGTTGGGACAACATAGTATATCGTCTAGACAAAGCATCAGCAATTATATTATCCTTTCCTTTCTTGTGTTTGATAACATAAGGAAAGGATTCAATAAATTCAACCCACTTAGCATGTCGACGATTCAGATTATTTTGAGAACGAAGATACTTAAGTGATTCATGATCTGAATGTATAACAAATTCCTTAGGCCACAAATAATGACGCCACGTCTCTAAAGAACGTACAAGAGCATACAATTCCTTATCATACGTAGAGTAATTTAAAACAGGACCATGCAATTTTTCGCTAAAGTATGCCACAGGTTTACCATCTTGCATCAAAACACCTCCAATGCCAACTCCACTAGCATCACATTCTAACTCAAAAGTCTTACCAAAGTTTGGAAGTTGCAGCAATGGTGGGTGTGTAAGCTTATCTTTTAACATCTCAAATGACTCCTCTTGTGCCTTACCCCATTGGAACACCACGCCCTTCTTCGTCAACTCATGTAATGGGGCAGCAAAGGTGCTAAAATCCTTGACAAAGCGGCGGTAGAAACCTGCAAGACCAAGAGAACTCCTCACCTGTGTGATGGATTGGGGTACTGGCCAGCTCCTAATGGCTTCAATTTTTGTCTCATCCACCTCAATTCCCTGTGCAGTAACAACATATCCAAGAAAAGAGACTCGATCCGTGCAAAAGATGCACTTCTCAAGGTTACCAAATAAGCGTGCATCGCGTAAAGCATTAAAAACAGCACGCAAGTGATCCATATGTTCATCCAAAGACTTGCTATAAATCAAGATATCATCAAAGTAAACTACCACAAATCGCCCAATAAAAGCCCTTAAAACTTCATTCATCAATCTCATAAAAGTACTAGGTGCATTAGTTAAACCAAAAGGCATTATTAACCACTCATATAATCCGAATTTAGTTTTGAAAGCTGTTTTCCATTCATCTCCAAGTGTCATTCTAATCTGGTGGTAACCACTACGCAAGTCAATTTTAGTGAAAATTACAGAGCCACATAACTCATCAAGCATGTCATCAAGCCTAGGAATAGGATGACGATATCGAATAGTAATATTATTAATGGCTCTACAATCAACACACATGCACCAAGAACCATCTTTCTTAGGAACCAAAATCACAGGAACAGCACAAGGACTAAGGCTTTCTCGTACATACCCGCAGTCCAAAAGCTCTTGGACTTGTCGCTAAATCTCCTTAGTCTCTTCAGGGTTGGTTTGATAAGCAGCACGGTTTGGCAATGTCGCTCCCAGAATCAAATCAATTTGATGCTCTATTCCTCTCATAGGTGGTAGCCCCGTGGGTATCTCAGCTGGAAAAATGTCCTCATACTTCTACAAAAGGTTAGTGATAGCAGGAGGTCTCGAACTAACAACATCATCAAGAGAAAACAAAGCTCGTTTGCAAACCAAAGTATAGCAAATATCATCATCAGAAATTTCAGCAAGGTCACATTTTCTTGCAAGCATAACATCACCCTTCAATTTAATTTCCTCGACCATAGAATTAGTTGTGAACTTATCCTTTTTAGATGGGTAAACAGAATTTGCATCTTGCTGATTTTTAGATTTAACATCATGCAAACTAGCAGCTCGTTCTTTATCAGCTTGTACAATTTCAGCTGGTGTCATTGGCACCAAAGTAATTTTCTTTCCTTTATGAACAAAAGTGTATGTATTACTTCTACCATGATCAACAGCATCATTATCAAATTCCCAAGGGCGACCCAATAAAAGTGAACAAGCTTGCATAGGTACTACATCACAATCAACGGAATCAACATAGGTACCAATGGAAAAAGAAACTCTGCAAGTTTTAGTTACCTTAGCCTTACCGGAATCATTCAACCATTGGATATGGTACGGATGGGGATGTGGGCGTGTAGACAAGTCAAGCTTCTTGACCAAATCTGAACTCACCAAATTATTGCAGCTACCCCCATCAATGATGACACGTGCTCGCCGGTTGTTATGACAAATAAAATTTGCAACAAATTGTGGCGTTGCAGCTTCTCAGGTTGTTGTACTTGTGCGCTAAGCACTCGCTGCACAATGACACTCATGTAGGCTGATGTGTCCTTGCTACCAAAGACCTCACCTTCTTCTTGAACATCTTGTTCTTCATCATCATCTTCCACGTCAGAGGTGCTGATGTACCCATCCTCTGTAGCAATGTATGCCCGCCCACTTGGACAGTCCTTTTGCACATGTCCGTAACCATGGCACCGATGACACTGAATGCTAGGAGTGCGTCCTGTTGAGGCAACAGAAGATGCACTCTTCGATGGTTCCTGCACTAAATTTTTACTTGAACCAGAAGGTTGCGCAGAAGACGTCCTCTTGTTCGCTGGTAGAGGCGCGAGGAAGGAGGATGCCTTGGGAAACCCCGATGATGCTCCCGTGCGTGGTGTGTATGAGGTGCCAGCCTTACTCTTGGCCTGCTTATCTCTCCCCTGCAATTCCTTCTCTGCAAGCATAGCAAATTGAAACAACTGATTGACAGTGTTAAATTCCTTATAATCAACTATGTCCTGAATTTCCTCCCTCAAACCCGCATAAAACGAACAATAGAATCCTCAGTTCCCTCCACTATGCCACAACGCATCAAACCTTTCTGAAGTTCACCATAATAATCCTGCAGAGATTTATGTCCTGTTCTAAACGCATTAGTCTTTTACGTAGGTCTCTATGATACGATGGTGGCACAAATCTATCACGCATAGCAAACTTAAGTTCTTCCCATGTATGAGGTTGGCAATTATCTGCAACTAAACCAGTCCACCAAATGATAGCAAAATCTTTAAATTCACTAGTGGCTTGTCTAATGCGATGTTGCTCAGGCACAAGATGGGCACAGAATTTTTGCTCTACTGTCATCTCCCAATCAAGGTATTCCTCGGCATCATAATGTCCCGAAAAAAAGGTATGGTAAATTTAACATTAGCATAAGGATCATCGGGAGCATGAGTACGATTACCTCGGTGGCGGTTGAAATGTTGAGCGCCACCCATACCTATGGTATTTGTGCGAAGACGATGACGTAATCTATTTTCTCTTGTCGCTGCTCTATCAACATTACCATCAGCATCATATACCTCATCGCCAGCATTGCTGCCATCATTATTTTCTTCAGGTGGTGGCGGTTCTTCTAAAGCAGTTACCCTATCGGTCAGCGTGGACAATCGTTTATCCAATCTCTCAAGGGTGTTGGCAATCTTGAGTTCAATGAGTGCAGCAGTTACAGCCTTGGTAACTGTCTCGTTCAAGTCCTTCTGAGCATTGTTTATAATAGATTGTAGTTGCTCTTGGCTGACACACTCTGAAAACTCTTTGGGTGAATTCTCTCCCGCATCACCTGCCATTGTAGATACAAAACACAAGCAGCAAACGGTGAAAGTTATCCCTAATAATCGTCTACAAATGTGGAGTGGTGCCTCTCAAATTTAGAGCAAAAGGCAACACCTTAACAAGTTCCGACCGGTTCTTACCAGCAAGGCACGGATACCTGAAAGACGTAGTGCTGAGATTACGGGTGTCACAACTTTTGCTGTCCAGAAGTATATGTGGGGCTTAGGAAGGCTGGCCAAAAAATATGTGAGTGGTACACAATTCAAAGACAGAAAGTAATATTGAATTATAGTCTCAATTACTTGTTCTCGTTGCTGGCCTAACGTGTTCCAAGTACCAAATGTGTGTGAACAAGGACAAAAGAAGCACAAGTATGATAGAGAGACAAGTATGAATGAAGCACAAAGCACAATGTAGCACACGCAATCACAGAACAAGCAACTCCTTTTTGTTTTTCCTCTTTTTTTTCCTTTTTTTCTCTGAACAAACTTTTTTTTACACTATTTTTTTTAATTTTTTTCTGAACAAGTATGACAAAAGATGCAACTACAAAAATTTTCACCTACAACAGAGGTGGAATGTGGTCTACAGAAAATCAGCACGTTCTCTGAAAAGCGGGCAAGAACCTTGTCAATTTTTTCTTTATTTTGCCGAATTTTTTTGGCAATTCTAACTGGACCAAACAAGCCAAAGGCTAGTTTGGGTCGGCTCCAAATGGAGTCAAGAAGTTGCTGTAAAAATTTCAAATTTTTCTGATAAACGAGTCAAAAGTTATGCCTGTTTTACCGAAGGTATCTCAAGTTATGTTTCTCGGAAGGCACAACACGGCGGCGGCAGTTAGGGCGAAGCGTCCCTAAACTCCAACACCAATCACAGTAGTAGGTATTCGGCTGATGATGCAAGGAGGGCTGCGATGCAAGCAACAAAGAGCGGCTGACGACCTATCTAGGGTTTGCGCGGCGGCGAGAATTGACATAAGGCGGCTAGCGGGGCAAGTCGAGTAATATGGTGGATTTGACTTGTTGTTTGGGACGGTGGAAGGGGACAGCGTTGAATGGAAACGATGGGGAAAAACACACAACTAGACTCTAACACAACCTAACCAGCAACAAGACCCTGACCAGGACACAAATTCAACACTACGGAATCTGATAAGAACTATGCAAAGGCCAAACGTGGTTCTGGGATAAGGGAAAAACCTAGACTAAACTGTTTTTGGCTTTTTTTGGATTATAGGACGAAGGTGAAAACAAACTAAACTAGGGTAAGGGTGAACCTGACGGTGTACCTAAAGCTCTGATTACCACTTGATGTGAACTAGGGTTCCCGATCTTCCGAAAGGTTCTAATAACTCTCGATTTGGTGGAATCGCGACACAATTCGATCCGGCTTCCGAACAACTCGGCTTTGAACCCCGCAATCGCAGCACCACATCTCCTCTGGTTATCGACCGTCGAAGCACAGTTGTCCTCACCAAGAAGGCTGAGTCCTTTGCCTGCTAATAGAAGAACACAAGCAAGAACACAAAAGAATGCAACTAATTGCAGATGAATGATTAATCTCACGAGTTGGGGTCTCACAAACCGACGGCGCGGCGAAACTGTTGTGAACAGAATAATCTAAGCAAAACCCAAAACCTAACGAGAGAGGCGGCGGCTGGTTATAGAGGTCTAAGGGTCATCGCTACCCCTGGACGCGCCCCCTAATGGGCTCAACAACGATACACGGCCCAACGGACCAAAAACGGTGACGCAGCACCGGAATAGATTCTAGACGCTAACTTGTTTTGATGTTTCCCGATGACTTTGAAGTAATTTTGACCTCAAACCAACGCCATTGGCTTCCTTATGAAATTATCTTTCCATCCATAGGTGGATCATCAAAAACGGAGTCCGGATGCGTCCTGGACGTCCACTTTACTCCACACTAGTCTGGACTCCGAAACAGGCTCGAAGTCGACTCGGTTTGGGCCTCCACCTTGACTTGGGCGCCCTTGCTGGTCCTCCATGCCTCCAAGCCATCCCTTATGCATCCCTTGGTCCTCTCCATGATTCCTAAGTACAATATAATCATTAGGTAGCAATCTATTCTCAAAATCATAAAAAGACTTCCTTAAGAACGAGCTCACCTGTAAATTTCATTGTCGTGCACGAGCTCTTGTGATTGGACCTTGAATGTCCAGTGGAGGATCATCTTGTGCATTCAATGGAGTGATGTCCTCATCACACACACGAGTGCCACTGAGCTCCAATAGGCTAGAAAAGTGTGTTCGCATCGGAAATGGGTTGAGTGCCGAGGAGGCAGCAGAATTGTTAAAGTTTCTAGAAGAAAATAGCGATGTCTTCACTTGGTCCACTAGGGATCTCCACGGTGTCGACTGTAAACTTGCTCAGCATAGCTTGAATGTGGACAAATCAACAAGACCAAAGAAGTAGAAACTCAGGAAGATGTCGGCAGAAAGAGCTGAAGCAGCAAGTGCCAAAGTTTAGAGGTTGCTGGACGCCGGGTGTTGACACCTCTAACACCACTTAAGCTCAGTTGTCATTCCCAGCATGGTGCCAGAGGTGCTGGTATTAAATGTATATGCTTTTCTAGAAATGAATAACAAATCTGCAAGCGCATAGATAATACCGATGTACCATTTTAACCAGGAGTAATCTAGGTATCATTATTTATATTTTTACCACTAGGAAGGGAATGTTTATGGATAATGAGCAATGAGCACTACATGTGATAATGGAGAGCTTAACCATGTTTTTATCTATCTTCTCATATAAGGTAAGTGTCACATAAAATAATAATATATATAAATGAATGATAAATGATAAAGGATAAATGAGAGCACATAGTAACATAAAATAATGATAATCACCTCAATAGAATACTCTAAGTTTATAACACTAGCATGGACTAGGATGATCTACAAGAATAAATCCTAAGTTATTCTAACTATAAAGCCAAAGCATACAATGATTAGTGCAATTACACCTAACAATCATGGTGAGAAAAGGTTACACCTATGCATAGTGATATTACCAAGAAAGATCATGAATAGATCAATCACTTCCCTGTAATAGTGGTGTTCTACTAGTCCTATACTCAGGAGGAGGACTATGAAGGACTCAACAGGACTATCACTCCCATGATCTACCTCACGATTCGGAATATAGGGTGCAATCACAGATAAATACGGTATAGGCACTACACCTACACAATATTTACCACTCACCCATCGATCTAATGAGCAAGCGCTATATGATCCTATGCATAAACATAATTCTAATCCAACTATGCTAAGCATATAATCAAAGTAAACTAAGAACAATATAATTAAGAACATAAGCAAATAGAGCAAAGTCATATCTGATATATTAGAATAGAACAAAGTACTATTCATGGTAGTAAGAACAATAATGAATATTAAAATGAAGTAGAAGAAATTACCAAGAATGCTGACAGATCCGGACTCCAAGCTAGGCTTGACTCCTTCTAGATCTATTCCTATGTAGCTATGCTACTAAACTATGGAGCTCTAATTGAGATGGTGGCTCTAGGGCTACTCTGGATTTGTCAAATAAAGAATGAGAATGAATTAGCTAATGAATCTGGGTTTCTCCAAGGCCAGGGACCTTATTTATATAGCCCCCTAGGATGCACCGTAGCCCTTGGATCAAACCGACTTGAATGGACGCTTCATATTGATCCTCAAGGTCAGTGGAGGCAGGATCCGTGAGGTTGCCCCTGATTGGTCCATGTGGCCGGGCGACCGCCCAGGTGGCATCGGCGCCCGCCCATGCTTGGCTGCCATGTGGGCCTAGCTTCGCAGGGGTGCCTCCTCGAGTCTTCTAGAGTATTCTTGAGTTGCTAGACGTGGTATTCTCTCTATGTAAATCTAACATGTGGGCCTCTTTTGGTTCCTTTTTGATAACCCCCTGTAGAAATAGACATTCACCAAAACTCGTGGAATTCTGTTAGTGTAACCCCTATAACTAGATGATATTCATGTTTTAATCCTTTCTTATGTTATTTGACGGTTAAAAATGATACTTATCTACCATCAACAAACTCCCCCAAGCTTACCTTTTGCTCGTCCCTGAGCAAAGATAGACTCAGTGATGGATCAGGAGTTGCTCCAATGCTTTCACACCTCATAAGTGCACATGCCTTCAAACAAGAACTCCCCTTCGGATTAGAGTGAAATATTCTGACTCAAGACTTACCCATATTACCTTTCACCATGGGACTTGTAGCTATCACTTGGGTCTTGAGCAGTTGAAAGACAGAATGGTCAAGTCAAGCGCTATGTTTCTCGCTCTTTGATCAACTATTATTCTGGAGTTTTTGCAAGATTTTCAAATAAAACTCAGAGATTCCTTATATGACCTTTCAAATCTCTCGTATGTGGTGTTTCTGGATCCTCTTTAAGGAAAGTGTAAGGTATGACTTTCTCTCTTCTCTCAGAATATGTGGTATTTGTGGAACTAAGGCATAATGGGATTGCCTTCTCTCTCTCACCCTATATCTAAAAGGCTTTTGTAGAGCTCATAGGTGGGAAGATAACTCAAACTACTTGCATATATTGTGCAATTAAACCATGGATCCAGAGGAACTAGTCATACAATCAAGTCATATGTGCATGTAACTATGAGGGATATATAAAGAGTGATAGGAATGATGGTGAAGAAAATAAAGAGATGATTAAGAGGGGTGATGGATGATGGTGAAAATCTAGTTCTATAATTGCTCCTTGGGGATAACATTTCTCCCTTTATTTGGAAACTTTGAAATTCGTTGACGAGGACTTGGCTGCTTTACCACTTGGGACTTTTGTCCTCTTTCTTTTCTCTTTTTTTTAGAGCAACCAATCCTCTTGATACAATTATAACAATAGGGAGTATGAACTAAAATAACTAGAGCTTTATTGCACAAATGAAAAGAGATACGATGGCGACGAATGTTTTTGGGTGTTCACTCCCAGTGTAGGATTTAGATCATTTTCTGGGTGGATCTTAATGGGGAATATGTATATGCGAATAGATGGGTGCGTACACCTAGGGTCGGAGCAGCATAGGTGTGTGTTTCTAGGATAGAAACAACACGTAATGTGGTGTATGAATATGTGGGTGGTACTTCCTAGAACAGAAGTAGCAAAGAGTGAATGTAGCATGGTGAAAATGAATGGGTGCATACTTCTGAGGACAGAAGTAGCGTAGATCAATGGATGGAGAGCACATAGTATTAACTTTAACTGCATGACCAGTTCCTAAGGGTCAACAAGCTTAACTACCCTCAATGCCTACAGAGCGACATACATAAATGGAGGGCTTTCCTATTCTAGTAAGCATGAGTATTTGGTTGTGGTAGGAATTTTTGAACTCTTGTCACAAAGGAACTCATCATGTAGCAATTTAAGATTTTCACAAAATAAATCCTCTAGAACTCTAGTATCACTAGCAGCAACATGGACAGCAGCTCAAAACCTTTCAATATCTTATCCGTCAACTACCTAGACTTAGATTAAACATTTGCAAGCCACAGGTTTTAGGCTCAGAGCAAAACTCAAGTCTAAACAGTTGTGTCCAAAACTCAAAAAAGCGCAAGGTTGAAAACTAGGTACTTGCGAGGAATTACGGCAGAGCAAGTATTCATCATGTCCATAAGGATTTTATTCTAGGGGTTCATTTTAGCAACAGATTCTTGAAAGAGCTCTCCTTTTATTTAGCTAACAAATTTAAATATTACACAAAAAGGGAAATTGGGTTTATAAGGTTATTCATCTTTTTAGTTATTTTATCATAGCATGCTGTAAATAAATAGATGAGTGAGAAAAACTTAGCTCGATACACGGGGGTAGCTCTCCCCCAAGCTAGATGTTGACATAGTCTATTGATATTGCTGACTAGCAGTGAAGGCGTACTGTTTCTCTTGGAGTGTCATGAGTGATTGCTATTGGAAACAGCGCTTGACTGTTGGAGATAGCACTCTGACACGGGACATGACTTCCTTCTGCCTGTTAGCTCTTCTTGATCCCTTGAATTCTATGAAGCTCAAATAGATAGCAAAGCTTGTGGAACTGATTAAGCGTTAGTGATAAACCTCTAAGCCTTGGATGTCTAAAACTTTTCTATCCTTTTATCTTTTAGCAGGATCTCATATATTTTTATATTTATGGTATGCAGACAGAAAAAGGTAAATATGATGAAAGATTATTTTTGTGCCACCACGGTGAATAGCCATTGAGCTGTTGCACCACACATTGTTCACATGGGGCTTAGCATTTTTTAGGATGCAATGCATGACATATACTTTTATTTTCTTTTTCTAAGGCAGAAATAGAAAGATAAAGATGCAACTAAGGATGTATGTAGAAAAAGGAAATATGCAAAACAGGAAATGCGATGCTAGAAAGGAAAATGCAGATAAATACAAAGTTACCTCTTGGCATGATGTTCGATGATTTCAAGTCCTCCGAACAGGACCTCTTTGATCGCTCATTATTCGAGGGGCGTGTCGGATGGCGCCACTGGTGTTACTTCTTATGTAGGATCTGAATCTGGTTTTACCTTGGGTTTCCATACCTACTTTGTTGGTGATGTTGACTTGGAGGAGGGAGCTTCTATGATAACTATCTCTTCTTCTGCTGGTGGTACCTCGTCTACCTCTAAGGCAACGTTTTCCTCGTCGGGGTACCGATCTTCAAATTTTGACATCTCTCCTTCATAGCCAACCCATCCATCTACAATGATCTTCTTGTTCTGGCGATGGGTATGCTGCATTCTCCTTGACCTATTCTTCTTGGGCTCCTCATTGATTATATAATTATCATTGAAATAGCGGTATACCTTTTTTGAGGGAAAGTGCAAGTGAAACTCCCCTGTTCAAATATAGATGATGGCCTTGGTAGTGTTAAGGAATGGTCTTCCTAGTATGATGGGTGGATCATACTCATCTTCTCCCATGTCGATGACTAGGAAGTCAGTGAGGATGTAGTGGTCGTCAATCTAGACAGGGACATCTTTGGCTATCCCTTCCATGAAGCGAAAGGTTTGGTCCACCATCTACAAATGCGCATAGGTAGGGTCCAAAGGCATATTATCGTATAGATATTCATAAGTCACCTTGGCCATTATGTTGATGCCCGATCCGGTGTCACAGACAGCTTTGTTGAAGGAACATTTATTGATGGAGCATTGAATAGTCGGGACACCTTGGTCATCCTTCTTGATCCAATGCGGGGACTTGAGCTGATGGTCATGCTCTCTGTGGACTGTAGTGACCATTTTCACTGTCTTTGTTTTCTGGGTCTTCTTATTATTTCCCTTGATCTTGGTCTAGGTTTTCATCTTGGCTTTGTTGTTCCTAGTGATGGTCTCTCTCTCCAACTCATAAGGGTACTGGGGGTGTGCTAGAAATTACAAAACCCTATTCTTGAAGAAGAAGGTTTCTCGCTTGCCCCTTATGTTGAAAATGATCTTAGCAGTGTTGGAGTAAATGATGGCTCCGGTAGTGTTCAAGAATGGTCATCCTAAAATGATGGGTGACCTTTCGTCACCTCCCATGTCCACTACCATGAAGTCTATAGGAACATACGAGCTGCCTACTCATACACTGATGTCTTCTAGGGTTCCCATTGGGTAGCAAAGTGACTGGTCTGCAAGTTGCAAGCACATGGTTGTATAGGATAAAGGACAATTAAATATTTTCTCATATATCACCTTGGGCATGACGTTGACACTTGCACTGAAATCATAGATTGCCTCATTGAAATTAGGACTTCTAATGGAGATTGGAACAACTGGTCTCCCTAGATCACCTTTCTTGATTGGCAGAGTTGGGTCATTCCATGGTCCTCTTGGAAGGTCACTCCAATAGCTTCCTGCATTAAATATGTCTACAAGATTTGTAGTTTCTAACCCTTCCGGTTGCCCTAGAATCTTACCTTGGTCGGCGGAGGGAACAAAGTTGGCAAGCTATTGCAACTAAGACTCTAGCATCTTATTGAAACTAAGCTAATTCTTTATAACATTGGAAAAACTATCTACTCTATTATTAACTATTTCTAGAGTTTTGTCATAGGACGTTAGCCTCTTAGACAGGTTATCCATTAACTTACCTTGATTAAGCACTAACTCTCTTAAAGGCGGCTAACTGAAATTATTGTAAGGATAATTATTACCTTGGTAGTTACTTGAGTAGTTAGGCCTCTGCTATTGATTCCAGCCTTGATTCTACTGAGGACGGTAGTAGTAGTTGTTGTTGTTGAGGTAGTTTATGTCCTCCTTCAGCTCTAGGTAATTAGCACCTATATGCCTAGTCTCTCCACACTCTTCACAAGTCATGCGAGAATCATGAATGTGCATGACTTCTTTCTTCTTAGTGGCTCTCTCATCGAGCCTCTTTATCAGCAGGTCCATCTTGGTGGACAGCATGTCTACCTCCTTGAGCTAGTGCATCCCTCCACCTCTCTTGTGGGTCTGAGTTCTTTCTTCACTCCAACCTTGGTTGGAGGCCATCTTCTCCACAAGAGCTGTGGCTTGAGGAATAGTGAGTGATAAGAATGCACCTCCAGCAGCAGCATCCATGGTTTCACGAGTGCTGTTGCTGAGCCCATGATAGAAAGTTTGCATGAGCAACCAATTCTCCATTCCTTGATGAGGACATTCGAGGATGTAATCTTGAAAGCATTCCCGGGCCTCTGGGACTGTCTCTTCATGTTGTTGCTGAAAACTTGATATCTTCCCACGGAGAGCGTTGGTCTTGCCCATGGGAAAGAACTTCGCCAAGAAATTGGTGAAGCATAGTGCCCACGTAGTATTCTTCTCCTTGTTGGCATAGAACCACTGCTTCACTCTTTCCAAGAGTGAGAATGGGAAAAGAAAAAGTAGTATAGCATCTCTAGGGACATCCTTGATAGTGAAAGTACTGCAAATCTCCGGGAAGTGTTGGAGATGAGCACTAGCATCTTCATGGGCCTTCCCACAGAACTGGCTTGCTTGCACCATGTTGATCAATGCTGGCTTAAGCTCAAAAGACTTATCGATGTCCACAGCTGGTCTAGTACGGATGTTGTCCATAGTGGGAGCTAAAAACTCACGAAATGACTTGTTGGCCATGGCGTTGAATGCTGGTGTCAAACTTTGAACAACAGGTGGATTTTCTGATACAGAAGAACTGGCAGGTTGAGCTGATAATGATGATCAATGTAAAGCTTCTAGATTATCAACGTAGTTTTCTAGAAGTTGGAACCTGCTCATACATTACCCTGCATATGATATATAACATAGACAAAAGACAAGCGTAATTCTGTATGAGTAGAGAAGGGTGGACAGTTCTCAATCACATTAGTAGATGCAGTGATGCTCATTATCCATTTGGTAAGCTTTCAACCTTCCCTGGCAACGGCGCTAAAAATGCTTGTTGACACCTCTAACACCACTTAAGCTAGGTTGTCATCCCCAGCATGGAGCCAGATGTGCTGGTATTAAATGTATATGCTTTTCTAGAAATAAATAAGAAATCCACAAGCGCACAGATAATACCAATGTAGCATTTAAACCGGGAGTAATCCAGGTATCGTTATTTATATTTTTACCATTGGGAAGGGAATGCTTATGGATAATGAGCAATGAGCACTGCATGTGATAATGAAGAGCTTAACCATGTCTTTATCTATCTTCTCATACAGGGTAAGTGTCACATAAAATAATAATATATATAAATAAATGATAAAGGATAAAGGATAAATAAGAGCACATAGCCACATAAAATAATGATAATCATCTCAATAGAATACTCTAAGTTTATAACACTAGCATGGACTAGGATGATCTACAAGATTAAATCCTAAGTTATTCTAACTATAAAGCCAAAGCATACAATAATTAGTGCAATTACACCTAACGCCGGGCGATGCCAGGTTAGAGTCCTGCTTGTTTTCTTTCCTTTTCTGATGACTTTGGTTAAGCGAACATTAATTGTTCTGTGTTAGTATCTTTAGATCTTGTTAAAACGTGCTAGATTTGATGTTGTTGAACCTCTCACATTTAAAAGATTTTTGCCAATTAAATCAGGAGGGGAAATCTAGATATGTTACTTTGCATTTTCATTAGGTGGTTCATCATTTTCAGGATCTGTACCTGTATGGCTTCCTTATAATGTTACAATTACTATGGAAAATTCTGATTGAAAATGTGTTATGACAGTCTTGCAGCCTGCTCAACATCCAGCCTTTTTGATACAACAATAGAACAATAACTTCCAGTTGGGTGGCGGGCATGGAAACAATGGTGTTCCTGGTTTTCGCTCTTATAGACCAGGGAATTTAAACAGCATCATTGCAATGCAGACAGGTTGCTATCAAATAGCATTACATCCGTAGTTCTAATAACTAATAGTTAAAATATCTTCTGAGAATGAATGTTTTTTTTATTTTCAGTTGGTGGGTACATCAATGCTGTGGAAATGCAGGGTCATCAAGTAGCAGCAACTGTTTTTGGTGGCACTGCAAATAACCAAAATCCGTTTGGTACACATATGGCCACTCAAGAACATGGATTTGCAAATATTCCTCCGAATGGATACTTCTCGAACCTTGTTAAACCAGCACAAATGACAAATGGACAAGGTAAATGCTGTTGAAAAAAATGAATAAACTGTGTAAAGCTGGTACGTATAGTTTAACACAAGTTTTTGCTCAGGTCCCCTACAAGACTTGCTACGTAGTGTTTCAGCTGCATCAAAGAAATTCAAAGCACCTGAAGCGGGAAGTGGCTTTGCAGCAACTGGTGTCTCAGATTGTGATGCCAATAATTTAACAAATGATGGTATGTATATATGAAATGTTGCTAATTTTATGTTGGAAAGTGGATCATTAAGTACAAATGTAAATGGTTTATTATTTTCCCCTGCGAATAGAAGGAATGGAGACCAGTAATACTGAAACAGATACTGATGACAATGAAGAATACCAAGATGCAGATGATGAAGGTTCAGATGGCATATGTGAAGATGGAGCAATGGATTGGATTTAATCATGGCGGGAAAAGGTTGACCTATGCATAGTGATATGACCAAGAAAGATCATGAGCAGAGCAACCACTTCCCTGTAATAGTGGTGTTCTACTAGTCCTATATCGGGAGGAGGACTACGAAGGACTCAACAGGACTGTCACTCCCGTGATCTATCTCACGATCCGGAATATAGGGTGCAATCACAGATAAATACAATATAGGCACCACGCCTACACAATATTTACCACTCACCCATCGATCTAATGAGCAAGCGCTATACGATCCTATGCATAAACATAATTCTAATCCAACTATGCTAAGCATATAATCAAAGTAAACTAAGAACAATATAATTAAGAATATAAGCAAATAGAGCAAAGTCATATTTGATATATTAGAATAGAACAAAGTACTATTCATGGTAGCAAGAACAATGATGAATATTACAATGAAGTAGAAGAAATTACCAAGAATGCTAACAGATCCGGACTCCAAGCTATGCTTGACTCCTTCTAGATCTATTCCTATGTATCTATGCTACTAAACTATGGAGCTCTAATTAAGACGGTGGCTCTAGGGCTACTCTGGATTTCTCAAATAAAGAATGAGAATGAATTAGCTAATGAATCTGGGTTTCTCCAAGGCCAGAGACCCTGTTTATATAGCCTCCTAGGATGCACCGTAGCCCTTGGATCAAACCAACTTGAATGGATGCTTCATATTGATCCTCAAGGTCAGTGGAGGCAGGATCCGCAAGGTTGCCCCTGATTGGTCCAGGTCACCGGGCGGCTGCCTAGGTGGTGCCCAGCTTCGCAGGGGTGCCTCCTCGATTCTTCTAGAGTACTCTTGAGTTGCTAGACGTGGTATTCTCTCTATGTAAATCCGACATGTGGGCCTCTTTTAGTTCTTTTCTGATAAACCCTGTAGAAATAGATATTCACCAAAACTCATGGACTTCTGTTAGTGTAGCCCCTATAAATATATGGTATTCATGTTTTAATCCTTTCTCATGTTATGTTGATGGTTAAAAACGATACTTATCTACCATTACATCGGGGTCATTCGAAAGGTGCAATATCCTGAATGGTTGGCCAATGTTGTGATGGTAAAGAAGAAAAGTGGTAAATGGCGAATGTGCGTTGATTTCACAGACCTCAACAAGCACTGCCCGAAGGACCCATATCCGTTACCCCAAATTGGCAAGTTGGTCGATATTGCGGCCGGCTGTGAATGACTGAGCTTGTTAGATTGCTTCTCTGGTTATTATCAGATATGGCTAAACCCCAAAGATGCGGAAAAGACAAGTTTCATCACGCCAGGGGAACTTACTGCTACAGGCGAATGCCAGAGGGGCTAAGAAAAGCTAGACCTACATTCTCGCGAATGTCCGACGAGGTGTTCAATGTGCAAAAGAAAAAGCACAACTTAGTGGCTTACTTTGATGATATTGTAGTCAAGAGCAACAAGAAGAAGTCACACATTGAAGATCTGAAAGAAACATTTGTGAACCTGTGATCCAGTGGGCTAAAGCTGAACCCAAAAAAATGCATATTCGGGATAAGCAAGGGCAAATTGCTGGGATGTCTGGTTTCAGCCAGAGGTATAGAGGCTAATCCTGATAAAATAGCAGCCATAGTCAATATGAAGGCACGCGAAACAAAAAAGCAGGTACAGAAATTGAGAAATTGATCGGCCGAATCGCATCGTTAGGTAGATTCATATCAAGGTCAGCCAAAAGAGGGCTTCCCTTCTTCAGAACCCTAAGGGAAGCCGAACAATTTGAGTGGGGGCTGAACCAACAACAAGCATTTGATGATCTGAAGGCTTATCTTATGAAGCTCACCACACTATCCAAACCCACGCTGAATGCAGTGCTACTATTGTATTTAGCAGCATCACTAGTAGTGGTGAGTGTGGTTCTAGCAGAGGAGAAAGAGCATGAGGAAAAAATGAAGCAGTTCCCAATCTATTTCATGTCAGAAGCACTCTCGAGATTGAAGCTAAATTTTTTAGAGTTGGAGAAAATTGCTTATACAGTGATCATGGCATCTCAAAAATTGAAGCACTACTTTCAGGCACACCACATTTGGGTGTTATCAGCCCAACCACTAGATTCTCTATTTTGCAACACCGAAGCTATTGGCAGGATCGACAAATGGGCTGATGAGCTCAATGAGTTTATGGTAGATTTTGAACACAGGTCTGCAATCAAGTCCCAGGTGATCACCGATTTTATAGCTAATTGGGCACCCAGAGCAAATGATACGACCTTGTAGTTTCAAGAGCCAGTATGGACCATGCATTGCGATGGAGCGTGGTGCTCGGCTGGAGCTAGTATTGTAGCAATATTAACACCGCCGCAAGGACCGAAGCTTTGGTACGCCTCAAGGCTAAAGTTCCTAACAACCATGAAGCAGTGCTGCTAGGCCTAAGAAAGCTGAGGGCACTAGGCATGCGAAGGTGCATTATAAAATTAGATTCACAGGTGGTTGTTGGGCATGTTCAAAAAGACTATACTACAAGGGAGATTGACCTGATAAAGTATCTTGTAGTAGTCAGGCAAATAGAGAAACACTTTCTTGGCTTCACCTTAAAATACATACCTAGGGGTTAAAACACCAAAGCGGATGAGCTCACAAAAGTAGCTGCCCAAAATACTCCGCTGCCTCCAGATTTCTTTTTCCAAACTAACAATCAAGGCCATCAAAGAAGAAGAAGACCAGCCGACCGTAGTACATGCAACAGCCAGCGACGACTGGAGAGCACTCATATGGGCATTCTTGATAGGGACTTACAAACCATTGTCAACAAAAGAAGAACATCGAATGCTGTCCCGCACTAAACAGTATTTGATCATAGGCAAAACTCTATACAAAGAAGGGGTGGTGGCACCCAAGCTAAAATGCATCAGCAGAGATGAGGGTGTTCAACTGTTAACAGAAATACACTCGGGTACATGTGGTGCGCATAAAGGACCACATGAAATAGCACATAGAGTAATGAGGCGAGGTTTCTACTAGCCAACAGCAGCTGACATGAAGCAAATAGTCAACACATGCCAAGCTTGCCAAATGTTTGCGAAGAAGAAAAAAATCACCAGCGAGCCCAACTTCACCCATATACCTAACCTGGCCATTGCAAAGATGGGGGTCAACATTGTAGGCGCCTTGCCACGGCACCAAGAAACTTGGACTATGCAGCTATTGCACTTGAATACTTCACCAAGTGGATAGAGGCCAAAGCATTGGCGAAAATAACATCTGCCACTTTGATCAACTTCGTATGGCAGAGAATAGTTTGCAAATTCGGTGTGCCAGCTTACATCACTGTTGACATTGGAAAGCAGTTCAATTCATTGTAGTTCTAAACCTTTTGCTAGGAGCTCGGTATCAAACTGTCTTTCGCTTCAGTCAATCATTCTGAATCAAATGACACAGTCAAAAGAGCAAATGGTGAATTCTTCACCACCATCTCAAAAATCCTCAATAACAACAAAGAAAAAGGCAAATGGGCTCAGGTTCTAGTCACTGTTGTTTGGGCTCACAATGTTTCCAAGTCAAGGGCAACCAATTTCACTCCATATTCAGACTCCTGTTTGATGAAGAAGCTATTACTCCAGAGGAAATAAAGCTCGGGTCATTCCGGACAGAAATAGTGTCCACCACACCAATACAAAAATATGTCAAAATCAAAACATCTGAGCTTCGAAAACTCAAAGCAGCAGAAAACCTTGACAAGTATCACCAAGAAATAAAGAGCTAGAGAGAAAAAAAGGTACCCAGGAAGAATATATACCCTGGTGACATGGTTCTTATTCGACACCCAGACAAGCAGGGGAAGTTGTAGACACAGTGGTACGGACCATTCATCGTCGCCAAAATGATCAAGCCGGGCGTCTACTCCTTGATGAACAAAGAAGGTGCTGAGTACACTCACACATGGAATGCGGACAACCTCTGACATTTTTACCCATGAAATGCATTCACCCAGATAGGGTCGTAATCTTTCTTCATTTTCATCGATACATTTAAACACATTTGTTGTAATATTCAGGGGTTTGCGCTCTTTTTCCTCACAGGGGAAGCCTTTTCAAAGGAGTGAGGTTTTTAATGGGGCAACCCTTTGTAACCCTTTTTAATTAAGTTCCCCCAAAGAATTTTACACTCAAAGACAAGAAACACCGAAAAAGAGCAATACACAAGTTGTCCGCTCTAATATTCGGTAGCAAAAAATCAGGTTGCCAGCAACCAAGTGGGCACCAAAAATAGTCGCCAAGCGTTAGCCAAAAATGACCAACGAAAGAGTTCAGCAAAAAAGCTAGAGCAACATGCAAAAAAAATGCATGAAAACAGGCACCAAAAATTGTCATCACAAAACGCCAGCCGAATATGGCCAGTGAACAAATTCAGCAAAAAAGCTAAATAACTGTGTAAAATCTGTAGAAAATGATACCGAAAATGGATCCTAAAAACACTGAATATAGTGTTCATCATGGCTCATTACATGCAACTATTGGATCATTTCACCCCCTTTATAGAGGTGTCACCCACTAGACAACCCTCGTGTAATAACATCGCCCGGAGAAAAAGATATGGCATCATCCACTAATTAATCATGGCAGCAAGGGAGTAAAGCATGTGGCCTACTATTCGTACACGAAAGTACATAACAATCAAAGTGTCGCCATTAAGAGCAGACCAACATCCCTCAACCCACACCCAAATCATATTATAAAAGGAGGCTACTGTGCCCCAAAACAAAGCAGATAATCAAGAACATGTTAGCTCGGGCTCTCCTAGGATGTACCAACTTAGTTCATAAGATTCGGCTAGAAACCTGTAGGGATGAGAGGCTTTGGGATTAGCCAGCTTAGGGAGGCAATACAGAGAGCCACCTTTGTACCATCATCCAGAGCCCCGCACTTCTATAACGTGGCAAAAGGTTTCACAGCAGCAGCATCAAACTTAGGTACATCTACAAGGTACCTCTCAACAGCTACTTCTATTGAAATAAATCCTAGCATCTCAGGATTGGCCTATGGAGAGGATGAACCACAGCTAACTACCACTATGCCATCCTCACGTTGAAGTAAAACAAGTCGTTGGGCTCGACGAGGTCCTCGTGGATCGTCGAGGAATTGTGCTGAAGCTTCGACCTAATGGCCCTAGCACCGAGAGGTTCATCATACTTAACAAGCATGCAACTCCCAATGCACTAGGCTACCATGTGGAAGCACCCAAACCCTCAGATGCCCCAGCCAAAATATCGTGGCTCAAATTGTAAATATTGCGGTTAGCAAAAAATATGTACCATAGGAAACATATGAATGGTACATGATGAATAAAAAATTTTCTAACCGAAGGGCTGGCAGCTACCGAACTTGGTGTGTTACAAACAAGAAATGTATCATCCCTAGCAGTAATAAGATATATCAATTTCTGGACTGAAGGGCTTATAGCTAGCAACCGACACCCTTCGGCTAAAAAAGTTGGGGGCGGAGTTTTTTAAACTTGCCTACACATTTTTGGTAAGAGCAAACAAGCCGAAGGTCTCAGAGCTCGCAATAAAACCCTAAATTAACAAGCCTAGGGGCATGGCATTGTAAGAATGTTCGGTCATGCAAATGTGTTGCCGAAGGGCTAAAAATTTCAAAACCGAAGCCTTTCAACTAAAAAGTTGGGGGACGGCATTTTAAAATTTGCTTAAGTAAATTCTGTGAATTGAAAGCAGCGGAAGGGCATAAAACACGAAACCAAATTACACAAACAAACGCAAATAAAGACAACAAGTCTACAAGAAAATCATAAGTGTGACAACCCAAAAATCCAAGCTACAAATTTTTTTCGACAAAACCGTGAGTGATGAGTGTGACATGTCATCATCTACATCCTTAACCTTGCATTAACCCCATCATGTTATGCATAACATTCATGTGTTTATAAATTAATCAATCCCTCATGTCAATGCTCTATGTTTCACATGTTATAACATGATGTTGCAATAGCTTTACTTCAATGTTTCATTAGCTCTCATGCCATGTTGCATCAATGGGTGATTTCGATTTTCATTTGATTTATGTGATGATTAATAAAATAAAACCATAATATTTATTTTGACAAATAAATATTAAGGGGATAATACCCTAACAAATATAAGGGCCTAGTATACCCACTACTTTATTATACAAAGTTGACACATCACATATATGTATGTATATATGTATATATCCATGTATTTGAAAATGAAAAAGAGAAAGAAAATAGAAGAGAAAAAGAAGAAGCCTTCGGCCCGGCCAGCCAGCCCAGCCCAGAAAGCCGTTCGCCGGCCCAAACGCTCTACCGCGTGCCCGCCCGCCTTCCTCCGCGCGTGGCCAGCCTAGCAAGGCGGCCCAGCCGCTCGCCCGCACAACCGCTCGCCGTGCTGGCCCAGCAAGGCCACGAGGCCTAGCTAGAACGTGGCCGCCCGCACCACGTCTTCGCCCGCCGCAGCCACTGACGAGTGGGTCCCGTAGCAGGACCCACCTGTCATCAGCGCCGCTGAGGTCACTCGACCATCCGCGCCCCCGATGTCACGTGCATTAGGCGCTGTTCCCCCACGTTGCCTCGAAGCAATCCGCCCCGGCCACTCGATCCAAGCCTTCCCCGCATCCACGCACATCCGCCTGCCACCTCGGCCGACAACCCCTGCACAAGAAGCCCACGGCCACGAGCGAGATTCTCCACGCGCGTGCGCACATGCGCTGCTGTCGCGGCGAAACGCTGGCACTGTAAAGGGTTTCGACACCCGGCGCTACCTAGCCCTCTCTCGCTACTCCATGGACCCGATCGAGCACCCCATCGGTGACCTGTCACCCCTCTCGATCGCTTGATCGAGCTCCTTCATCGATCACCGTCCGCTGGCCACCTACCTCCGCCATTTTCCTATAAGAGCGAGACCCCGGCACCTTAGGGCTCCCCAGCTGCCGCCACCGCTCTGGTGGTGCCCAATTTCAACCCTAGCCGGCTCAATTTGGAGAAGAAGGGGAGGTAGGAGAAGAAGGAGGCGGGGGAAAGAAAGCCGTCCGCCACCGGAGTTGGAGAAGAAGGCCGCCGTCGACCCAGAGCCACTGCAGCTGCGTCAGGAGCAGGAAGGAGGAGTTGTACCATGAGCCAAAGCCGCCTGGACTTGTATAGCATCTCCATCCTCGACCGCGTCGGTGAGCACCGCCGCCATTGCCCCTCTTCCAACCTCTGCCTGTGCTGATGGCCATGGTGCTTCGCCTTGGGAGCGCGTAGGCCGAGACCTCCACTAGTCTCCCTGGACACACCCGCACACACACACGAGGCCTAACGAGCACCCTTGGACCACGGCATTGGGAGGATGCCAAAGCGGAAGCCGCCCTGTCCTTCGTCGCGCGCCGAGTGCCACCGTGGTGAAGTCACACAGCCGCCTCTCTGTTGAGCCTCGCCCTCCATCGACCTCGAAACCGCACTCGTCTTGATGAGACAGACCCCGTGCACACCCTAGCTCCGCGTTTGCCTTGCCGGAGCACTGACCCCAAGCCATCTTGCCGTTGCCTTGCCAGTGCGCTGCCGCTCCAGAGCGCCACCGTTCACCGTCATTTCTGGCCATCTCCGACCACCACGAGATCAAGAAGAAGCTGGGAAGCTCCGCCATGACATGCTACATCGACTGGATAAGAAGATGGAGGCCGTAGACCCTCTCGGAGTGCTGTAGCCGTGCACCGTGGACGCGTCGGAGCTCCGCCGTGGGAGTTGCTGCCCGCGCGGACACCGCAGTGGCTTTTAGTCACCGCTGGTGCCTCGGGCAGGTGTTGCGTGCCTTCAATCGCACATCTACGCCCCAATTTAGACACAGAGTGACTCGGTATGAAGAGTACACCAAGCGCCGTCGCTGTCGAGCCACCGTCCGCCGTGGAGCTCGTCACCGAAAGCCAAGCTGCCGCTTTGAAGCCCACCATCGAGCTCGTTGTAGCGTCCTAGAGCCGATGGGCAAGATGATGACGCCGGAGGACCACCGGAGCGCTGAAATTTGGAGAAGTTTTGCCGCCGGCGAGCCCCAATGTTGGGCCGAAGGAGAAAGAGCAAGGGGATGAACTCGGCCGGAGAAAGATGGACGCGGTGTACGTGAACCCAGTGACTACCGGTGGGACCAAGAGAAGTCGGTGCACCGTGAACCGGTCTGTGGACCATATGGACTCAGACCCGGATCAAGTGAACATGGTTCACGTAGACCTAAGCCGCTGAGAGTGGAGCCCAGTGAATGCGATGCACTGTGGACCAACAGCCGTGGACCGAGACCATTGTGGATCCAGAGAGATGACGTGGCCGCACCGGCGCGTGCCACGTGGCGGGCCTGGCCCAGCCCATATCCGGCCCACTCGGCCCATTAACGGCCTGTTAATAGCCTAGTGGGGCCCACCAGACCATTGACCGTTGACTGCTGACGTCAGCAGTGACGTCACCCCGGACCCACCTATCAGGCCTCTGTTGACCTGGTCAATGCATGACGTCAGCATGACATCATCCGCCATGTCAGCCGCTGTGTTGACCCTGTTTGACTTGCATGCGACACGTGGCCCAATCATGTGCTACCACGTGTCAGCACCAGATAAATCGTCCCTTTTTCTTTTTCAGAAAATGGTTAAATCTTTAAAAATTCATAACTAATTCATACGAGCTCCGAAAAATGCGATCCACATATCCAAATTTTCTATAAATCGAGCCCTATCTATCTAAGCTATGTTTGAGTGGATTTGGATCTTCTATTTGGCATTTGTTCTTTGTGCTGATCTATAGGGGTCGCTCCCACGATCATTAATTCTCGTTATTGGCTCGAGCGAGGACAAGTCTAACGACAGTGACTACCAGGAGAAGTCCGACACTACGTCAGTGAAGGTGCCACACCTCACCCAACTTCATAGATCCCATTACGCATGACAAATGTAGTACGGCTAGTGCTTTAAATTCCTATTGCTATAATGATTTGCCTATTCTAGGATTGCATGATAGATTATTATTTGATGAGCCCTACCTTGTTGTAAAAATTCACCTGCATACCCGCCATTATGATAGCCACGTGATGAACCCCAGGAAGGCCTGGAGGGTGCCAGGCTGGAGATGTGTGAGTTGATGGATCAGATGGGCATGTGAGCTGATGACGCTATATCTGGGTTTGGGGTGGAGCTTACGACAGGGAGTAGGGTGAGGGTTGAGTCGATCAAGCCGAGATCTACAATGAGCTTTTGGAGCAAGTCTTGCCAGGGAATGGATCTGGACATTCCCATGAGAGGAGCCTGTGGTGGGCTAACTGAGATGTGATGGTGGTCTTTGGGTGTGATCCTCTGAGAGGTGGAGCCCGGGACAAAGGTGCCATGGTAGCACGTTAAAGATAAACCCTGATGAAGATATCCTGGTTTGGTCACACTTAGGAACTGCTGCACTGGTATCTGGACCTTAGGAATCTCTTGCTTTACACTCGCTCTCCATTGGGGGAGACGGTCGAACCACTGGATAGATCAATGCCACTACTGCTAGGCAAGTAGTGATAGGAAGGTATATGCATGGGATGAAGCTAACACCCAACCGAGACGATCATGGCACCCCCTTCGGGAGTGGGTACATGGCATGGAATCCTCTATGGGAGCGGATACATGCTCTCTTTACAGTTTTAGTGATCCAGAGCTGGATGGTAGAGTGGCATCGTTCTATGGTAGTAGTGCCTGAAATCTGTCTAGGTGATTGCAAGCACCGAAGATGGCTATCTAGTGGATTAGTGAAACCTCTGCAGAGTGTATGGTTGATCGATCGATACATAAGCCAATTTGTTGGCTATGGACCTATCCTTACGAGGATGCACCGGACTAGTGAGTGGAGTGTTCTACCTTCCCCTGAGTATGATTTCCGGTCGTGAGCCAGGTCGAGGGCTGCGTGCCGATGAGGCAAGCCGAGAGGAAGTTGGCTTGTCGACTTGAGTCTGAGATGGTGTTGGAGGAGATGGGGTGGTGAGTAAGAGAAGGATGGTGATGGATATGTGGGATGGGAATGTGTTTAAAACTTGATAAATATATTGTTATTTATATACCTGATTAATGCATAGGAAACCCCAGCCTTATAGGTTCCTTTTGATATATCCATTTTGCATCCAACTTCCATAAAATAATGCATAGGATGGGAGTGTGGCCAGTACAAATCGTACTGAAAATTTGTTTTTTGGTTCAAGGAGTGAGTATTCATTTGGGGAGTACAGCAATTGAGGGTTTCGTGTCTATGCTCAAGTTGGATCGAAGATGATAGCTTTTGCACCTCAAGCTTTTATTGTTATGCTGCATGAACTCTGATTTTGCCAAGTGGTGATGTAATAAGTTATTGTAAACCTCTCTATTGCACTCTTTTATTCGATGTATGGATTATGGTATTCAACTGTTATCGGGTAATGTGATTTAAATGGTTGTATTACACTTCGGCTCTGTGGATTTCCCTTTGTGAAAATCGAGGTCGTTTCAATAAGGGTCAAAAAGCTCGAAGTTCAAGCATCCCAGTTACACCACACACATTGTTCCAAACTCCCACAGGCGGGAGGTACGACAAGTTTCACAACAGGACAAGTTTGATACACATCAAACCACCAGATCGACTGGGGCATCATCATCATGAATAACACCTGAAGTAGAAGGGCCTTGGACAGTGTTAGTGACAGCAGTAGTAGCTTCAGTGGTCGTGGCATTGGTTTTTGCTGGGGCTTTAGAAGGCTCAGGCTGCAACGAGCGAACCTCGATGTCTTCCCGAGAAGGGGTGCCAACACCGGAGCTTTCCCCATGCTCGTCATGGTCGTTGATGTACGCCATAACTTTATGTTTAATGGCAGCTTGTTCCTCTGGGTCCTGCAGCAAAAAAACCCAAAGTTAGAAAACAACTTAGGTTACAGGCACCGAAGTTTCCAAACTTTCAAAATAGACAAATTAACTCACAGAAGAGCGGGCAAGCGCAGTGTGAAGCAATCCAATGTTTCTGCTGCCTGACTCACAGTAGCCAGAGAAAATCTGTTGGCTGCAGCATTCACATCAGGGTGAGGCTACCAGTAGGAGTTGATGTCTTCAGCCGCGCTCACATCACCAAAGTGGGAGCACCCAGCATCCTTCAAGGATTTGCACAAAGCATGACAATCCTCCAGGGCAGCATACTTCTGACCGACCTCCATTGATCCGTCAAGCTGACCTAAGCCGCCTATCAAGAATGGGAGGTAATTGAACACCAAATCCTCCTCACCTATCTCAGAGTGGGGAATCTCAGCATCATCACCAACGCCTGCCAGCAGTCAGACGTATCTCTCGCAAGCATCGTGCAGGCCACTTAGGATTTGCCGATTCCTTGATTTTGCAACAGCATCTCGAGTATTCATTCTACCAAAGCTGGTTCCTTTCCTCCTCCGCACACCGTCGAGCATCACCTTCCAACTTGAGCTTCGCCTGGGCATCGGCTAGCTCTGCCTCCAACAAATTCACCCTGGCTTCAGATGTCTTCAGTCTTGATTCAGACAGGGTAAGATGAGCCTGCTCTTGTTTTCGTAGGGTGCTTCCCAAAACTGAAGACTGCGATGCCATAGTTGTTATCATGGCACCGGCTTAGATAGCGCAAATACAAGACAAATCATATTTCAAAAGGCGCAATACCGAAGAAAAAATATGAGGCACTAACCAAGATAGTATGAAACTCGATAGCTGAATGCAATTTGTCCTGATCCACCAGCATCAGGTCCCTTTCCGTATGGGTGGCAGAAAAAGAAGAGGTGCACTCTTCGGCAAACATGGATCTAGACATCAGAGGCAGGATCCTGGAGGTCCGGCAATCCACCCTAGCCACCAACCGGGCTTCCGAAGCAGCCCCTAAAGCACGAGCAATTTGGTAAGCTTCTTCGCTGCACAGGCTCATTTCTTCCAGAGAAGACAAACCCGAATACACATGCACCATATTTGGCCAGGGTGCTGTCTAGAGGAAGCACTCTGTGTCCAAAAAGAGTACATGCCGCCATCTCTAGGGTCACCCCTGAATGTTTGTAGAAGAAGCGAGACTTACCAACTAGGCGAATCAGGTGAGGCACTGCCACATTCTCACTTCCCGAAGTAGGAACAACTCGAATAGGAGGCAGCAATAGCTTCGATGGATGCTGACTTTGATGAAGCGATGTCGTGCTTCGGTGCTCTCCTGCTATCATCATTCACCATGGGCTTGCTCCATTTCTTTCAGTTCAACTCAAGCCCTGCCCCGCTTAGAGCCGGTTGATTGTCTAGCACAACAGCGCACGGGTCCATCAGGCATCCATTGTGTTTCCCAGCCATAGATGACGAACCTTCAGGTTCGTCCAGGAAAAACTCCTGCATGACCAATGAAGAATGAATCAAAACTGAAGCACCAAAATATAAATAATAGAGAACACAAACAAAATCGAACCAAACAAGACCAAAAACTAGGATCCCTAACCATTTCATCTCCCATAGTATCATAAGGGTTATCAATAACAAGTTTTTGGCTTCGTTTTATCAGCTTCGCCTAAAGCTGTCCGCTCATCTCTTGGCCAATTTCTACATCACGAGATTCAGTAGGACGCTGGAGCCAAAGCAGCTCATGTTTCCGCTTCTTGGCTTGAATGGTGTTTTGGGCGACTAGAGCAATATCACCATGGTCGTGTCCTCTTCTACCATGGGCACGCCCATCATGTCATCCATGCTCGTGGCCCTGATTCGACAAAGCGGATAGACCGTCCCCTGATCACGTTGTGCATCTGGTATAACAAGGTCAGTTTCGGGCGTGGGAAGACCATGATAGACAGACCCATCATGTCAAAGATCTGATTAACACACCTCGAATGTCCCATCTTTGCAAGTCATGCCGCGTGTTCATTTTGATCGTATGGATCGCATAGCCGATTCACTCGATGTTCAACCTTCGAAACAAATTCCTCATCGATCGTGATGCCATCAGGAAGACCCAACTTCAGAACAGACCCCTTATACCTGTCGCGCTCTGTGAAAGCATCAAAGTGAACTTCACTACTTAGGGGCCACTGACTCAGGACGATCATTTCCTCGACCATGTCTCAGCTGGTCTGTCGGCTAGCAGTACGCAAATAGGCTTCGGCGGCCGCAACATCGGATGAACTGGAAATATTAGATGGAGCATGGCTCTGACCTTCCATGGGTGTCATCAATGAAACTAGGGGATGCGCATTTGGCAGACCCTCACGAGCTGCCCGCTCCACATCCACATCCCCACAGACCCAAATGTAGAATCAATAATGTTTCCAATCATCCCACTTGTTTTTGAAGGTCGAAATGATGCACGAAACCCTGTCATGATGGGAAAGAATAAAATTGTACGACCCATATTCGACGCACATATCATCAACATTCCCAAGTTTCCTAATCTTTGCATGATGATGCGCGTCGTGAAAACAGATAAAGGTGTTAGCACCTAGGTCGTAGTCCATCATTTTAATGGCCATAGCGAAGATACTGAGCCGGCTGATGGCATTCGGTGTCAGGTGTTGAAGCTGCAAATTATACCTCTCCAGAATCGAAGCAAGAAACGGCTCCAGGGGGAACCGAAGTCCAGCCGTGAAGTAATCCCAAAAAACAAGCGCTTCGTAGGGCTCTGGTATTTCAGAATTATCTCTCCCACTTGGGAGCCTGGCACAGTGACCTCTCAAATGAAGAAATCAAGCTGTTATTCTCAAAGTTATCGAGCATTTTATCATCAACTTTGGAATAGTCAAGGCGGCATGTCTAGGCTGCATGCTTTGGTTTCTTTCTTGGTGAGCCAGACTCTGCATCCTTAGTCAAATCCTGTACCATAGGTGCTTGGTTGCTGTCACCCTTAGTATAGCCTTCCACATCGACTTCAGCTTCATTAACCCCTCTAACTGAACCTTGTAAACTCTGAACACATTGGTTAGCTTTGGCATCCTTCTCAACCGAATCTCTAGATAAACCCACTTTTTCTCTAGCAAGCATCGGCTCACAAGCATCGGTGCTTGGCGTACCAGATGAGCTTAGGCTGTCATCAGAACTTGAACCTGTCCTCGGATTCGAACATGAGCGGTCCTCTGAGCTGGATCCGCTGCTCGAAGCACTTTCACCAGACTCAGATTTGTTCATTATACCTGAATCAAATTTAAAATGCAAATTCGTTGAACTAAATAAGAAAAATAAAAGAAATAATAAAACAAACACTACACAACATTCCACACGCTAAACTTAAAGGTAGGTAAGCAAGCTTATGTAGAGAATCTTATCGAAGCACTCGAATATCCAGCACCGAAGCAATGATGCCGAATGAGTGACACAGGAGAGTCTGGCGGCTAGGGTTTGGCGCGGGGGAAATGAGACTTGGTCCCCCCCGGTGCCTTTTATACCCCGCCAGCGGATGTGTCTATTGGCACAGCAACTGACGCGATGGTGCGAGGATCGGCAAAGATCCAAATGTCCGTTCCTGTAAAAAAATCAACATCGCTGCTTGGGACGGCGTATTCCTATCTCGCCCGGTGGCCAGTTAGATTCGTTTACCATGGTAAGTGAGATGCACCCCAAATCAAGGGTTCTGACGCGTGTCAAAGGGCTACTGTTGGGGGCAGGGGAGAGAGTGGCCACCCCACCCCCATCGGGTCACATGAATCCGAACTGAGAAGTTAACCATCAGGTATATTCGGTACTTGGTGCAGCTTCGGTGGAAGTGAGCCGACGACCAAAGCTGCGTTGACAAGCAAAACTTTAGCTCTGCCTCGGCTCCGGCAGGTGGCGAGTATGACACATGTCGAATCCGTTGAAGAGGCTGCATGAAAGGTTCAGCTTCGGGTGATGCCCGATGGATGCCGAAGCTGACCCGAGAACCGAATGTGTGGGCTCAGATTCGGGACAGCATTGAGCATATTGAAGCTGACCCTGGCTAAGTCTATGGATCAACACTTATGTGCTAATTGTTTGCAGATCGGCAGGGCGATGAGATGGGCAGGGCCCGTCTTGGCGCCACGCGTTCGATGGTGGCAAAGCGGACCGTACGTGGAGACAAGGGAAGTTTGACATGTCTGCCCCTTGTCGGCGCCGAGTGTACAATACGAAGTTGTTTCATGAGTGTAGAATCATCATGTAATTGCATACGGGCCACTATAAATGCTGCTCTTTGGGGAGCTTGTAAAGGAGGACAGTCCTGTGCGTTTTAGCCAGGACCTGATTAATGAAATCTTAGGATACAATTTGCATTCGTGTTCACTTTTTCTTTACTTCGTGTGTCGGGTTCAGACCCTGAGGGTTAGCCCTTTGGGGGCCGAATCAACATGTAGTATCATGCATGATGTATCATATTTATTAACTCAAATGAGACCTCCTGGATTGTTGTCTATGTAATGAGGAATTATTAGCCCAAGTGTGAAATTACAACGAACTATACTGTCAGGTTTTTGCCGGGGGCTGACAGTGGCGACGACGGGCGGTGGTGGGGCGGCAGCGGCTGGCTGTGGCGGTGGCTGGTGGCGGCTATTAGGGGTGGCGGCACCCTAGGGAAGGGAGGCAGCGGCGGTGAGAGGGAGAGAGAGAATAGGGAACAAACTTTTGCTCTTCTATTACATGATTGATCAATTACATCTCCCTAGTATTTATAGTCTCCCTAGAGATTTGACTCCTGAGCAAACTAGGAGATTATTATAAGATACAAATTCTTCTTTCCATTCTTAAACAAACTCGATTTTCTAATTTAACCGAAACTTTCAAAACCCTAAACGTCTCGATATGGTAAATCTGAAGATATGAGTGGGATGGACGGCGGTGGCACCTAGGCCGCAGCGCCCTCCTCCCCCTGCATGCGTGCGGCCTAGGGTACCCCCTTGGCCCGTCGTTCGTGGTGGTGGCGTTGATGCGTCCTCCTTGGCCCGAGTTGGCCCGTTTGCTTTGCCAGGTAATACAACCCAAGTTGGGCGTGTGACATATACAAACAAACAAAAACTATGAGGGTCACTCCTGCTCCTCTGCCCTCGCTCGATGCCGAGAGGGAGGAGAGGTGAGGATTTCCTCACAAGAGTGTGGGTAGATGGGAAGGTGAGTGGAATCAAGTACACGGGAACAGTGGATCATAAAAGTTATAGTAAATAAATAACATTAAAATTGGGCAACAATGTCTCCCTACATTGTGCCACTTGTCTAGTATTTATAAGGCAGCATACCGGGGGT
Source organism: Bothriochloa decipiens (assembly GCA_023333625.1). Classification (NCBI taxonomy): domain Eukaryota; kingdom Viridiplantae; phylum Streptophyta; class Magnoliopsida; order Poales; family Poaceae; genus Bothriochloa; species Bothriochloa decipiens. Next base: position 2,107,138 of record CM041638.1, on the reverse strand, counting down.
CAGTGGACTTTTTGACATTAGGGTCTACATTGATGGACCCATGACGCATGGACCCGAACAAGGGCATTCCTGTACTTGTACTCCTTGGCTCCGGCCTCCCTCCTGAGCGCTGCCACGCCTGGCAGGATAGGGCTGACGTCATTGCCTCAAACAGAATCGCTACCATGGCTCCCGGATACCTGGCGGGGATACGACAGCCAACGGCGTGTTCCTAACTTCCTGTTACCTGCAAAACCGATTGGGGAGAAAAGGGACACGAGCTGCCAAGGCGACCCCAGCGCGCGTGGACTGCTGAGACCCTTGGCCTCGGCGAGGGTTCACCTAGTGGCGGAGGTCGCGCGAAGCGGCGAGGGCTTGCCCTTGGCGGCAGGGGTTCATCGTGCTCCGTCGGTGTCCAGTGCGCTGAGAGGGCTTTACGGCCCACTGTGCTTGAGGACCGCGGGGCTGATTGGGTTCCCTGGCGAGTTCCTCCCCACAACAAAAACATTTTTAGTTGGCTACATATGTAAATATGCTTCACAATTGGTGCATAGCCATTTCCTCTGGCGTTGATTGAATCCTCTGTTGCTGACTCATGCAATTCATTCGAAGCATACAGCAGAAAAAAAAAAAAGAAAAACAAGAGCTACCTGCTTGCGTTTCTATTCCCTGTCTCTGTCGCTATCAGAATTTGGAAGCTACTTTGTGTCTCTCACCTCAGAATCGCTTATATCATCCCTTGCTTTTACATGCTCTGCATCGCCTGATGCCTCTGACTTCATCGCTTAGTAGCAATTTTTAATTTCATCCGACAGACATCATGAGCCCACGTAATTTGGACGGCCCATGTGCCCAAGTGGCAAGTGCTGACTGAGGTGCCGCCACTACTCCCCTTGCTTTGTTGTCTTCGCCGGCGACGACGTCGAACCGCTTTGGATTACTCATCAGGTATTTTTGGCTTTTTGATGAGGAGGCCACAGGATCGGGAAAAAGATAAAACGACGGGAGATCGGAGGAGGTCGCGGCACCGGCCCCAATCCCCATTCTCGCCTCTCAGGCACAAGGTCGCAAGCAGCCGAGCATGGAGGGCAGGAGGAATGGAGGAGATCTTGGGCTTTGGAGCCGGTATCGCGGTCACACCATGGTGGTTCCCGTTCCTCCTCATCTAGCGGCAACACATCAGCAGGTACTATCGTCTCGATCTCCACTGGCTACACATCAAACAGCAGCTCTCGCCTCTCCTCTATCTCGTCCTTGGGCCTGGAGGCTGCTATAAACGACGATATGGACTTGGAGTTGGACGGGGGGAAGTCTCGCAAAGGAACAGATATCAGCAAGGAAAAACAAAAGGAGATGGAGGAAATCAAAATCCTGGTGCAGGAATTCTTCGGTGCGTCGTCACCGTCGCCCTCGGTGAATTGCAGCAGCGCCAACGCCAAAGGTGGTGACATAAATTGGTGGTTGAAACATCTGGGTGTAGGCTGGGTCCTAGACATAGCTGATGATTATGCTGCTAGAAAACTAGAGCATATTATTGATCATGCAAGGAACTGGGCCAGGGCTCTCACTAAAATCAGCTGGACCATACGTATCATGGCGTCGTCGCTCTGTTCTGGTGGTCATGGTCACGGTTCTGTGGGTCTTCCTAGTAGCAGCGCTGAAAAAGCAGAGCAACCTGAGAATGAGACCGGCAACAAAGATAGTACTCCGGACCTGTTCCAGTTTGCACGGTTCATCCAAGAGACCATGTCGAAACTGCTCATTTTTGTTGACGTCATAGTTGAAGACATTATGAACCGGAGGTCGCTGCGGCCATACAATGGAGTCACTACCCTTATAAGCGACCACAGTGGTCTACGGGTACTGGCTGATCTTTTTGCCCTTTTTGGTGTGCACGCTGCTCTGTCTGAGGCATTATCAGGGATCCGATGGCTATTCCACCTTTCGCCTCCTTCCGGAGGAGTTGAAAGAATACAGGACAAGTTAGTCTGCATTATGTCGCGAGAGCAGACCCAGGCGGCTGTGGCCATATGGAGCACAATGAAGCAAATTTTGATGGCGTTCACCAAGGATCGAGATAACTTGTCGTGTTCTCTAGATACACAAGCATTATCAGACGTTCACAAGGCCACTCAGTTCGTAATCTGGTACATCAGAATGTTGTCCAGACATCATTACTGGTCAGTGGCTGCAATCGTCTCTGAAGCAGCTAGCCATGGGAAGTATGTACCTCAGACTGGAAACATAAGACCTCTGGACAGTATGATCAGAGAGATTGTGTCTGGTCTACAAGAAACGCTTGCCAACACATCGCAGTTCTTTCTAGATCGTGGCCTTAGGTTCTTATTCTTGCTCAACAACTTTATAAGTCTGGAGTTCCCTGGCAACACACCTTTTTCTCTCCAAGAAAACATGCCAGCCCTATTTGGCAAAGTTGGTGACTACGTGAATAGCTATCTAAAAGCATCTTGGGCACCGATGTTCTCAAGCTTGTTAAATCCTACACCTCTTTGTTTCAAGAGAAACTACTCCCCGCTGCCTAAGTTTGAGGACGAGTTTCAAAAGACAAACAGCACTCAAAAGTTATGGAAGGTCCCAGATCCTAACCTCAGGAAAACACTACGCAATGCTATCATCGTGAAGATCATTCCAGGCTATACAAAATACAAAAAGGACAACAAAATTAGCACCCCAAAATACAGTCCCGACGAGCTGAAAGAGATGTTGCAAGAGCTGTTTGAAGGATGATAGACACTACTGAGAGTGCAACACAGAAGCCAAGTCACCACAGGGTTTCTGTTTTTTTTTCTTGAATAAAATGGTGTTGTTTCAATCAAATGCCTTAGCTTCTGGGGCTATATGTGAAGCAGAGGAAAACCTGAAGCACTATAAAACTGCAATTTTGAAATAACTGTGGAACAGCGTGCATAACTCAAAACGTTGCTCAGGATACAATTCTTGATCGACAATTACTTCTATATTTGGCAGCAGCTTCGCACAGTTTTAATCACAAAATTGACGGATTTTGTGTTCATGCCTCGATTTTTAAAACTTTATGACTATGCCAACATTTTTCAAACTTCTTTTCTAAAGATACAGTTTCCCGGCTTTCAGTAATCAAACATCTTTTACATGTGCGACGACATATGAATCGCAAATGCAATGACACCAGTTTTGCATCTAGTTTCATAGAACATCCATCTCAACCTCCTCGTCTCCTATGCTATAGCACGGCCTTTGTTGATGAGGCGCACGGCACCCCAGATCGCCATGATGGCCTGCTTAGGTAGATCAGCATACGTATCCACAAAGGAGGTGACAGCTGCATTAGGGGCCGGCGACGGTTTGTTGAAGTCGAGTTCATGCATTAGCTCCTTGTGGCCCGTTCAGCCACCAGCACCGTTGATCGGAGCGCCACAAGACGCACGCTCGAGCGGGTGTAATTCGGATGTGAAAAGACAAGTTTGTCTATATGGACTTGAATTTGTGTTCTTACCCATGTTTTGAAGTCAAACATTTCGATAACATTATGACAAATTTCAAAAGATTTTATTTTGTGAAAATATTTCAAAAGAATTTGGCAGCGAATCATCACAAAATCAACAAGTATTTCAAGTCATAAAAAACTTTGACAGATTTTGACAAAATTATGACATAACTTTTATACATTCAAACATCACATGGTATCATACAGTATGCAATAGTATGACGGCAAGGAATGCACAATTAGGTAAATCGCCCCAAAGATCAAAGTAAACTCATCCTACAAACTAAACTGATCTGGCATCCATAACTTCTATCGACAATACTCTACTCTGTCACCGTCACAGGAATTGCAGAAATTACCTAGCCTTTTCAGAAGTATTGGAGAAATCCATTGACCAATTGTGTAACACCTTATGTATTTCCTCATGCTGAAATTCACAAAAAAAGATTCCTTAAAAATACAAAAAAATAAAATTTGTTTGCTTGTTTACATACAAAACCATTTTGAAAAAGGGTGTTTTAAAGCTTTATAAAAAAATTATGCATTTTGGAGTTTTTGTGTTTTTATTGAATATTTTTGTGGCACCAAAATTCATCTTCCTTGAAACCATCTGCATCCAAATCACCCTTTGCTAGAAATGAATAAATCCTGAAAAGGACACCTTCCTCATGTTTAATACCCAGGCGGCCAGCCCACTCTCTATTCCTAGAATTCTTTCGTTTTCATTTTTTCAAGCACGGGCCGCACCCCCATTTTTTTAACGAAAGGCTGCACCCCCTTCTCTCCTCCTGGCATAGGGATCACCATTCACCAAGGAACCGACGTCGGTGGGAGCTAGCAGCGCACAACGCAACTGTCATAATAGACGCAGGGCGCAGCCGGGTACGCCACACACACATCAAGCATGACCAACAGGGTCCACTGGGAACGGGTGTTGTGGCTCAACTCCTTGGAGACGATGACCACAGAACTAGGTCTGATCCTATCCTAGCCAAACCAAGCTTTACCATGAGTAACGATTGCCTTCTGTATATAATGGTCCTGTGTTATGCTCTGTTCTAGTCATCCAGTGTTTCCTTTGTACCAGACCTGAAGGTCCAGCCAGGAGCCCAGTAGTAGATTCTATTCTAGAGAACATACGTATATTTCAACTTGTACTAGTTAACCCACCTGATGTTCGACCAAAATTACAAGAGAACATATTAACTTCTACAATTTCGGTACCTTATAAACATACGTTCTCAAATTTTTTAATAGAGGTTATATGATGTCAGGAATATTATTATTCTTTTCTTCAAATTTAATCAAATTTAAGATGGTTTGACATAGCACAAATAAAAATACACTATATTTCAGGATGAAGAGGGTAGTCCTCTGACTAGATCTAGACAGCCAGGCTGGACTGTCCGGTGCGTGGAATCTGTGCCTACCTGCCGTACCAGACTGCGAACACAATGGAAACAAGAACAGAAACACTCTTTTTGAAAGGACGGCAAAAGCTTTACAGCGATTTCTATTAGATGAATAAAGAAAAAAGAAGGCAATTGACCTGTCCAGTTTTTGAAGTGGAAACTAGACGAAAACCACACTACAATTGTGGAGGGTACCCTACTCCATCTGCACACCTAAGTACCAGGTCAACTTAACTTGCGCCACAAAAAGCGCCAACTCAACTCTACTCAACTCCATGCTTGGTCGGATTGGGACATCGACACAAGCCTCTAAACCACTAGAACTCGATCGGATTGGGTTGTCGACACGAGCCTCCACTTTAAACTACTAGGAGCTCTACAAAATAACTCGATCGGATTGGGTCTTCGACACAAGCCTCCACTTCACACCACTAGGAGCTCCACCACCGATGCAACAAGAACTAAAAGCTAACAAAGAAAACCTAAAACTAAGCAACTAAAAACAGAACACCCCTACTCCACCCCTGGCACCAACCACAAACACAACGGCGAAAATGACGAAATAGCACTGCCCGAGACATCATGACCGAGTCGAATTCCACAACGACGCCTTCAGGAAGGTTACGATGCCTAAGAGCCGCCGTCGCTCGTCCAAAGCAGGACTAGGTTTTCACCCGCGGAGTGTACTGGGGACACGACACCCTGAAACAGGGGAATGGCACCCACAGGTGTCGCCGTCGCCAGGCTTTCGCCCAAGGAACCCACAACATGCACGTTAGTCAAGATGTCGGGTCCCCGCCAGATACCAGGACGTCGCTTCCGGCCATCTCGAAGAAGCCTCACCGGGGTCAACATGCCGGCCACGCGAGCAGCCGCAAAGCTACGCCGGCACCCCGCCAGACTACCTGCCGAACACCAGCCTCCCGCCACCGTGAACGTCCACCAACCTCCCGCGTAGTTGTAGCCACCGCCGGCCACCGCTAGCGGCCGAGCTCCCGTCGCAAGCACCGCCACCCCCCGAAGGCGCCAGATCTGGAGCATACCCCCGAACTAGCACCCTCGTGGATGCCATGGCTCCGTCTTCATAACGACCGCCCCACGATGATAGTCAGAGGCATGGGGGAGGGACAACACAGAAGAAGACCGCCCCACAACACCAGCACAACCCCAGCCGCCGCCACGAAACGGCCACCATCAAGAAGAAAGGAGGAGGACGAGCAGAGGGGGAGGGAACCCCTCTACTGTCCCTCACACCCGAAAGGACAGCAGCCCCGCGACGCCCTGCCGGAGATCCCTACCAGAGAGGAGTAGCCACCACCGTGCCCAGCACAGTCAACAGCACCGCCACGACACCGCAGACCTGCCAAAACCACCGCTAGCCACACCAACACGGCGTCGCCGAAGAGCCGCTCCTCCACCATGGAGCACCCTCCATCCCACATCCGCCAGCAGCAGCCGAAAGCAGCAGCATCTAGCAGCTGCCGGCTGTGGCCACCTAGCAGCGACCATGCAGCACCGGGGAGGGGGGGAGGGGGAGGGGGAGAGAGGACAACAAGAAATCACCGGAGCAGCCCCCCCAACCACCACCAGATCCACCGCAGGGACGCCGGCCGCCGGCCACCACCTCCTCAGGGGCACCAGATCTGGGCCCAAGAACGCCGGATCTGGCCCACAGGGATCCCGGCGGCCAGAGCAGCCACCGACTCGCAGCTCCACGACAAGCCCTGGACGCGCCTCTGCCTGTCGACCGGCAGCCAGAGCAGCTACCGGCCGAGCCACAGCCGCGCGATGTCGACCAACCACACGGCGGCCGCCACCATCGCGCCTTCGCAGCCCCCGACGCATCCCCATCGCTGCTGCCGTGCCCCACCAGCACGACCTCCGAGCACCGCCCCGCCAGGAAGACCTCGCGCCACCAGGTGAAGCCTCGCTGCCACCCTCCTAGGAGGCCGCGCGGTCCTCCCGGCGGCCTCCTCCAGCGGCGGCGGGGTAGGGTTTCCGCCGCCCGTGTTGCCTAGGCGGGGCGACACGGGGGCCTGCTGACGGAAGTTCAGAACAGGAAGACTCTCGCGACAGAGAAGAAGAGAAAAAAGAAAGAGGAATAAATGAACAGGTAGAGGCAGGAGGAAATTACAAGTCGTCAACCAACAACCGTTGAAATGTGGCGCACACAGCATACCGGGATTACCGGCTCGATTCCGGCATGATTTTGCTATGAGCTGACAGCCTGACACTGACAGACGAGCGAGCAACGCGTTTTAGGGATAAAATATCCGTTTGCGTGCTGCCCGGTGCCTGCCACATGGTTCTCCATCGCCTTGTCTGCTCATCTTCCCCAAAACCGTGAGTGAGTCAACGGGCATCCGCTCAACATTGATCGGGAGATTGTTCTCTGCACATCCGTAGTTGCTAGGGTTGCCTTAGCATGAGGAACAAGCAGAGTTTCGGCGCACTCTCCAATCTTAATCACAAAAATGGCAGTAGACGGTTTGTCTCTGCAGATCGGAGATTGTTCTCTGCAGATCGTCGGAGGGACCACAAGAAGACCGGCGGCTCCAGTTTGTACACCATTAGTAGCCCCTCATCAGGTACCGTAGTCTCCACTACTCACACATCTAAAAGTTCTCCTCGCCCTTCCTCTGTTTCCATGGAGTCATCCATGCATTTCGATTTGGAAACCGAGCAAGAGAAAAGAGAAAAGGAGGAGAAGATAGAGCACATCAAAAGCCTGGTCCAGGACTTCTTTGGTGCACCGTTGGCCAATTGCAGCACTAGCGGTGGCAACATAGATGTCCTTGAGAGGTGGTTCAAGGAGTTGGGTGTCGGCTGGATTGTCGACACCACTAGTGGTGCATCTGATGAGGGGGGACGTGAGCATACTTATACTTCTGATGATACACAGAGCTGGATCCGTGCTCTCGCTGAAATCACGGAGGCTATCCGTCTCATGCCGTTGCTCTTTCCTGACAGCGGTTTTGGAGAGGAAAAAACTACTATTCCTAAACCATTTCAGTTTGAACAATTTTTTCGAGAAACCATGTCGAGAATGCTCACTTTCGTCGATGTCAACGTAAGGGGAGTTCTTGATAGTAATGGGGTGCCAGTACCATTAGACAAGCTCAGTAGCCTGCTCCATGTGCACGGTGCTCTATCCAAGGCAGTAATGGAGATCCGGTTATTATACCCTTCGCCACCATCTGTACAAGGTGAGCGGATAGGGAATGAAATGGTCAGCCTGTTGTTACCAAAGAAGACCAAGACGGTTCAGAACATATGGAGCACACTGAAGATCAGGATGGTGTTGATAGAGGACGGTGATGACTATTGGAGTTCTCTAACTGAACAAGGATCATCAGACATCCATAGGGCCACTCGGTTGGTAACAAGGTACATCAGCTTCCTACGGTCTCATTGCGAGTTAATGGACCCAATCGTATCCAAAGCAGCTAGAACTGGTAGATATGTGCCTAAGTTTGGAGACCTACCTCCTTTGAATGGCATGATCATGGAGATGGCGTCTTGTTTAGAAGAAAAGCTTGTCAACATGTCAGAATCCTTTCAAGACCAAGGCCTGAAGTACTTATTCCTGCTCAACAATTCACACTTTGTGCTGGAGCAGCAGGAGATGGAGAATCTTCACCTTCCGCCTGCATTCCATGCTGTTACCACAGCGCTAAGTCTAAAAGTCGATTATTATAGTGAAAGATATCTAGAAGTATCTTGGGGGCCCGTGTTGTCATACTTGTCCAACCGTACACCTCTTTTCTTCTGGAAGTACTTCTCATCACTGCATAAGTTTGAGTCTCAGTTTAATAAGACATACACAACTCAGAAGCTGTGGAAGGTACCAAATCCTAATCTACGGACAAGACTGCGCAATGCTATCACCAAGAAAATCATTCCAGTCTATACAAAATACACAGAGGATAACAATATCCCCACCCAAAAGTTCACCCCCAGGAACTTGGAAGAGATGTTGCAAGAGCTATTCGAAGGATGATGACCAAAGTCAACCACCGAGGAAGTCACCGTATGCTTTTCCATATGCGTTTGTTCTGGAATGAAATGTTGTTGCTTCAAATGACATGGCTTCACTTTGTTATTTGCTTATATTTTCCCCATGTTGTTTAAATAATTCTGGAACAACACAAGGCTTGTACCAGCATCAGTGATATATATATATATTTATATGTATGCTCTTTTTTTCATATCAAAGCCTCTTGAATAGTTCACTCTCAATTGTCATTTCACCAAATGAATTTTGTATGCATTACTCAAAAGGGAAAACCTTCTTGAGTTGACAAGGACAAGCTCGTGAAAAAAATGTCATCTTAATACGAGTACATGTTCTCGAGGAGTACCAAGTTTTTCAAGCGCGCTATTTCATCAAACAAAAAAACAATCAAGCGTGACTAGCACCGATCATCATTAGACATTGGTCTTGTTTCGTGGGGCTTAGCAGGGAATCAATGAGAAGGGCCCGTGGGACCTGTGCCCAGAAACAAAAACGCGCGGAGAGAATCGGGAATCCTTTGAAGTGAAACCTCTCATCCAACTACGGGCCTCTTCGACAGGCCCATGACTTGTCTAAGCGTTTTGGACTTTTGGGCATTGGCTGCTGCCTCCCACCATAGCCACCAACAACTGAACCACATCGCCTCTTCTCTTCAGTTGCCAAAACCAGTGTGAGTCTGTGACTGCAAGTCAACACAGCTATCGGCGGGCGGTGGTTGAGCTGAGCTACCTGAGCCTCCATCAGGAGATTTTGGTGTCTGCAGATCCGTAGCTGCCCAAGCTTACATGAAGGTGAAGAGCAGGGATGGTGGCCGCGAGCAGACAGGATCCAACTCATCCTCCTCAGGTACCATTGTCTCCACCACCTACTGCTGCACATCTAGTGGTAGCGGCTCTCATCTGTCCTCTAGCTCTATGGACGCCGCCACCATGCACCTTACCTTGGGCCTGGGGCTCTGCGATGAAGACGACAACGTTTCTTGGGAGAAACAGAGGAGGTGAAGATGCAGCACATCAGAAGCCTGGTCCAGGAATTCGTCGCTGCGTCATCTTCGGTGAATTGCAGCGTCAGAGGCGGCGACATGGGTGCCCCTGGACCACGACTCCTCCTCCTTTCGTCGCCAAACAGGTGCTCAACCCTCTGCTGCTGCTCCTTTGCTGGGAGATATGGAAACACAGGAACGAAGTCGTCTTCCGAGAGAGGCCCCTGGATGTACAACGACTGACCACAGCCTGCAAGAATGCGGTCCATGACTGGACATGCCGGATCTCCAACAAGAAGATAGACCTAGTTCGACAATGGAGACAATCTTTCCCTATGTGATGCACAACCACGTGCTTAGGTTGTTTTGTTTTCTCTATTTGTTGGGAATCATCCCGCTGTTGTAAAACAGTTAAGGCTCCGCCTTCTACCTACCGGTTCTTCGACATCTGTGGAATGAAAAGTAGGTGGGGATCGATTGATCCCCCTGAATCTCCACAAAAAAACATGGGTGCCCCTGTCGTGGAGAGGTGGCTCAGGAGTTGGGTGTCGGCTGGGTTCTCCACCTCCCTAGCATTGCATCTGCATGTGAACTAGAAGAGCATACCTGGATGTTGCAGGGACCTGCAGCTGGATCCTGGCCCTCAGAGAAATCGTGGACACCGTCGGTCTCATGGAGTCCCTATTTCCGGATCAAGGCCCCGTGGACTGGACATGGACATGAGTATTTTGGAGGAACAACAAGAAGAAGAAGAAGAAGAGGCTGAGGCTGTGAAAAGTGTGAATTCAATTCCAGATGGTCAATTCCAGTTTGCACGGTTTATCCAAGAAACCATGTTGAAAATGCTCTCTTTTGTTGACACCATAGTTGGTATTGCTATATATCCCAATGGCAATAGTGGGGTCTCGACACTATACCAGAAGATGAATGTCCTGCTGCCTGTGTGCGGTGCTCTGTCTGAAGCCTTATCTGAGATGGGGGAGGTGTCATTCCTCCCGGCTCCGCCCTCCCTCTCGGGAAGTTGAAAGGTTGTTGCGTGCAAAGAATGGCACCGCACGCGATGCCATATGGAGCACAGTGGACCGGATTAGAAATCTTATCTTGTTGGAGGGCATTCAAACTCCACATGGAATGGAACATCAGACATTCACAAGGTTACAGTGTCAGTAGTGGAGTATATCAACCTCCTGCTGATTAACTACTCGACACTGCATCCAATTGTATCTGAAGCAGCTAGCATTGGCAAGTATGTACCTCAGATTGGAGGTCAGCCACATTTGGACAGCATGGCCCTGGGGATCACGTCCTGTCTAGAAGAAAAGCTTGCCATAATTTCAGAATCATTTTCAGACCAAGGTCTCAGGTTCTTATTCTTGCTCAACAACTCAGAATTTATGAGGGAGAGGCTCCAGGACTACACTTTGAACTCTTCTACCCAAGCCCGTGTGGCAGCTCTGTTATCTAAAGTCTTTTTTTTTTTTTTGTGACTTCTCTGTTATCTAAAGTCGAGCGCTACATGGAGAGGTATCTACAAGTGTCTTGGGCACCGCTGTTGTCGTGCTTGTTGGATCCTACACCTCTTTGCTTATTTGGGAAATACTACTATCCGTCGGCGCTGCCCATGTATGAGTCTGAGTTTCAGAAGACATACACCACTCAAAATCTGTGGAAGGTCCCAGATCCAGAGCTGAGGACAAGTCTTCGCACAGCTATCATCGACAGAATCATTCCGGTCTACACAAAATACATAGAGGATAACAAAACAAACAGCCAGAAATTCAGTCCCCAGGACCTGGAAGAGATGCTTCAAGAGCTATTCGAAGGATGATGCAGAGTACACCACTAAGCTAAGGACAGATCATTATTGTAGGTTTCATCTGTGTTTTGCTTTCGAAGAATGAAATGATGTTGCTTCAAATGACATGGCTTCTGAAGCTGTACATGAAGCTCACCAAAAGATGAAGCATTACCAAACTTCACTTCAGTAGTATTTCTATAGTAAATTTTCTTTCTTTTTTGAAATAAATATGGGACAGTACATATCTGTCTGCACCTTCTGCCATTGTTGATTTGTACTACTAGCATCAACCTAACTCCTAAAAAGACCCAACGCTTGACTCTACCGGTGAAGCGACCCACTTCGCTCTGCCCGGCGCTCCATCGCTCGCAGGCACGAAGCCCACCCGGCAAATTTGCGGAAGAAAAACAAACTGCCGCACACTCGCACATCCTGCATAATTTGCGGAAGGAAAAACAAACTGCCCGTCACTCGCATGCACTCTCGCTCGCATGGGTGCCCGTCGGGCATAAATTTGTGGAGGCAAAAATAGAATGGCCACCAGACATCAGTCATAATTTACAGCGCACGCGGCGCCCTCCCGGTGCTAATCGCGCTGCCTCGCTCCCATTCACGAGATGGCCTTGTTCCTGCCATCTATGAGCATCCATGGAGGGATTATACAATGTTTTGTGGATTTATGATCTTCTATTTTCATGCATTATGGACATGTCAGTATACTTCTCTTTCGGGATTCGGATCGATGCCGTTTTGCTAAGATTTTTGATATGATCAAACTATTGACTGGGGCATCCTTTCCAACTGCTCATGAGAGCCATTAACTGCCCCTGCAGCACGGCAGACAATGTATACACATCTCATCCTGTCCAAAATTTTATCAATGAATTTACTTCAGTTCCAACATGATTTTTTGACTTGTTTTTGTTCGTAATGGTGACCCAGGTTTGAAGCAATTTGTTATGTTACTTGCAGTAGTATAGCAAAAAGGCACATGATGCTACAGTTATGGATGCAGGTATCAGAAAAAAAGTTTTATTCGTGCCATGAAGCTAATCCTAGATGAAGTTCCTCCACAGTTATAGAAAACATTCTTAATATTATCAGTGGTTACATTATAATTGTAATTGCAAGTCATCATAGAACACATGTAATGTTTTTTTTTGTTGTTGTTGTATATTAGACGTAATTATTGGGCTTGTTGTTTTAATTTATTTCGGGTTTCAAAATCCACACAAACTTATGTACTTTCTAGCTAACACATGAAACAAATGTCTTGTGTGCATCGTGATTTTAGTTTGAGTATAAACATCTTTTACTTGACGAGACGTGCACCATGCACTCTGCCATCTTTTACATTGTTAAAAACGTTGCAGTGTTAAGCACTTGAAGGATTGTGCTCTCACCAGAGCATGGGAAAGGGACATTTCTTCCATGTCGATTTCATTCGCTTAGAGCTACAGACAATAGGTCATGCAATAAAAACTTGTGCTTTCTAAAAAAGAAAGCAGTTTAAATTGACTCCCAAGCCAAAGGTTCTGAAACAGGCTTCGTGTTCATCAGAAAGCGGTGGCAGGATGACTGTTGCGAGGGAGTGGGCGGCGCGTCCTTGCGGTGTTGAGGCGGTTTCACAGGGAAGAGAGGCAGGAGCAGGGTCATGCGCGTGGGAGCGGTCTTTTTTTCCCGGAGGAGGACGGAGGTGAGGGCGAGAGCGTCGGAGAGAGCGGGGTCATTAGCCTTTTTTTTCCGGAGGAGGACGGAGGTGAGGGCGAGAGCGTCGGAGAGAGTGGGGTCATTAGCAGAGGGGGTTATTAGTTTTGCGAATACGATATCATTTGGGTCTTTTTAAGAGTATGAAATTTATATAGTATCCGATTGCAACGCACGGATACTCACAAATATTTATACGTCCTTCTTCGAATCAAATTAAATAATTGTCATTTCCCCATCTGCTGAAACTCAGACATGTGTCTGCATAAAGGAGATACTACCGGCCAAGTGATCGAGCAGCAGGTCCCAAATAAATTCTCTATACGGCATTGTTGCTCCAACACGGTAGGGCAAGCTAGGTCGCCGGTCAACAGCACTTCCTTCCTCCATTAGCAAAGTGGTTAGCTACACATGCATTTTCCTGCGGAAGTCAAAGATTGCTGCCACTTGCTCCATTTTCGATGGCGCCAGTGTCAAACGTGCGTGGGATAAGATAGATGTGCCCCTGCTGCTGGTGTTGTGTACCGTCCCGGGACTCGCACGCGGCACGCCTAACTCGAATCTCCCAGTGAGTGGGTCGAGAGTTCGACGACGTCAAGTCTGCCAAGAAAGTTTGCACTCACGAACGCATAAAAATGCACGAAAAGAGCGTAGCCTTCCGCTTTCACAGTCGCACAACCCACCGCCCCACCTGGCCGCCCGCCTCTGGCAATCACCTCACGCTCGGGCTCGGTCCCGGTCCCGGCCGACCCGTCCCACACCAGAGACAACTGAGAACTGACACAGTCGCTAGGGTCCGAGATTGGGTAGCTCGCTAGAGCTAGTTTCGCATGGAGATAAAGGCCACGGGCGTGGACGCCGGCGGTCACGAGCCTTCTTCTTGGACGAGCAGCTGGAGCTGCTACCGCGAGTAGATGGGATCCAGTTACTGCTACTCCACCATCAGCAGCTGCTACAACTCGTCGTCAGGTACCATAGTCTCGGCTGCCTACACATCTAAGGCCTCTGGTCTGTCCTCCTCTGCCTCCATGGACGCAGCCATGCACATTGACTACTTCAGGATCCACGAAGAAGAAACGGATGCGGAGCGCCTTAAAAGCCTTGCCCATGAATTTTTCTATGCGCCGTTGGTGAATTGCATGGGTGCACTGGAGAGTTGGTTCACGGAGCTGGGCGTCGGCTGGGTTCTCCACCTCACTAGTGGTGTATCCACATGGGAGGAAGAACTAACTGATGAGCACACTTGTGATCATGGTGCACGGAGATGGATCCGGGCTCTCCATGAGATCACACAGACCATCCGGTCCATGGCGGCGTCACTCTTCCCGGCTGGTCGTGGTTCCGTGGGCCTACTACCTAGTATTTATGATGATGAAGAAGAAGATCCCAAAGCTGAGGGTTCTGTTCTGGAACTGCTCCTGTTTGCACGATTTATCCAAGAAACCATGCTGAAGATGCTTGCTTTTGTTGACTTCATAGATGCTCTAGATCCTTGTGGCGTGCCGGTGCAGGCACTACACCAGAAGATCCATGTTCTGCTGCGTGTGCACGGTGCGCTGTCCGATGCATTAACAGAGATCAAGGTGCTATTTCTTTCAACGCCGCCGTCAGCAGAAGTCGAAAGGATACGATGGGAAGTGGTAAACCTCTTGTATGCAAAGAAATGCCAAGGCACGTGAGAGCATAAGGAGCACACTGGAGCATATTAGGAGTCGCATCATCATGGTCGACTCGCCAGGTGCTCAGACTCCACAAGGATCATCAGACATTCACAAGGTCACTTTGTCAGTAATGGCTCATATCACCTTCTTGCTTGAAAATTACTCTCCAGTGGATCCAATTGTATCTGAAGCAGCTATCCTTGGTAAGTATGTGCCTCACATAAATATTGGCTACATCCCACCTTTGGATAGCATGATCATAGAGATGGTGTCTTGTTTACAAGAAAGATTTGTCCTCATATCAAAACCATTTCTAGATCAGGGCCTTAGGTTCTTATTTTTGCTCAACAACTTCAACTTCATATGCCATAGTCTCCATAACACCACCAATGGGTTTGCTTTTCTAGAAGTCCATGTCGCTTCACTCCATGAGAAAGTAGAGCACTATTTAGAGAGCTATTTACATGTATCTTGGGGACCAGTGTTGTCATGCTTGTTCAATCCTACACCTCTTTGTTTTGGGAAATACTACTCCCTGCTACCTAAGTTTGAGCTTGAGATTCAAAAGATGTACACCACTCAAAAGCTGTGGAAGGTCCCAGATCCTGAGATGAGGAAAAGACTTCGAAAAGATATAACTGAGAAAATCATTTCAGGATACACAAAATACATAGAGGATAATAATGTTATCACCCTAAGATTCACTACCCATAACCTAGAAGAGATGTTGCAAGAGTTGTTTGAAGGATGATGAACAGAATGCACCACTAATGCAAGGAGGTCAGCGTCGTAGCAGGTTTCGTCTATGTTAATTTTCAATGAAATGCTAGCTGTTGTATTAGATGACTAGGTTTCTGAAGATATATGTGAAGCAGACCAGAAGCTGAAGAATTATCAAACTTTACTTCACTGTTTATGTATCCTCTCCCATTTTTGAAATAATTGTGGAACAAAACAGAGTTGTTTCTACCTTCGGACTTGTAGGCTTCTACCAGCACAATTGTTACTTGTTAGAAATGTGTCGAATATTTATTTGAATTAATGAGGGTTACAATGAACTATAGCAATATAGGGTAAGGATGAGGGGATGCATTTAGAACCAACTCTATATCGAGAATGAGAAGCAACACAAAGTGACAAGTTTGCGAAGAGGGTGGGGTTGAGGGGTCTGCCGGCAGCCTTGGCTAGTGCCTCAGTCAGTCAGTGTCGCTATTTTCTGAGAGGGCGTCCGTAAGCATGCCCGGGAACGTTAGTTTTGGCCGAACTTCGTAAGCAAATATCGAGTCTCCTGTGTGGTGTATATGCGATCTCTCGTGAGCATCTCGCCTAAGCAGATCCAATCAAATGCTTCCACATTAGGCGCTGGTATCACAACAATTGGTATCAAGAGCCATGTATGATTGATTTGATGATCTTATGAGGCAAGGGAAGAGGTGGAGACTGGAGAATGAAGCTAGTGAAGCCGATTTGATGTTCATTCTTTGCTTTGTAGACTCTTGAACACATCCTGGGACCCGTTGGAAGGGGCACAGTGAGGTAACTCTAGGGTTAGCAAGTTCACTTAGGATACCACGAAATCTCATTGAGACATGTGATGGATTGCAAGAATATTCAAAGTTAGGGTAAACCAGTTGTTGTCGTTTTTTGTCAAATGAAAGATGAAAATAATCCTCGATGAGTCATGAATACTCCAATACATATAAGCATGGTCTTATCCCAGTAGAAAATATATCCAAGGCACGTTTTGCAAGTTTTTTATGTCAAAAAACAAGTCGGGAACCGATTTGAACTGTAATAGGTCTCGAAATATAAAGAAGTAGGCCTAGCCGTCGGTTTCCTCGGGCCAAGTTCAGACTGATGGCTAAGGGCACTTAAAGAGAAATTTTTTAGAAAGGGCGACAAAAGATTTTCCGTATTTTTTATTAGATGACAAGACTTAAAAGAGAAATCAGCCTAGCTAGTTTGAGAAAGTGGCTAGGCTGGCTTTGGCAGTCTATGTCTAAAACCTCCTTTTCTTCATTCGAGCTTCAAGCTTGATGATGCAGGCATCATCTTTGCTTATCTTAACTTTGTGTCTCCATTAACATTTTGTCCACTTTTTGATGTCATTCATGTCCATGCGACCATGCCAGCATATGGCAACGGGCAATGCCAACTTGCCAAAACCTGCATACTTTGGCATCTGGACCCTCTATATATACCGAGAGCTTTAATGTCCATTTTTGAAAATTGTCATCAAGAGTTTATATTTGTTTTAAATAGATGCCAAACTAGAAAAAGACACAACCTTCGGTCGTTTTTGAAAGTTGTTTCGCCTAGCATCAATTTGTTATAAGAAAAAAAAAAGAGTTTTCAAAACGGCCAAGTTGAAAGAAAAAAAAAACACCTTGGATGCATGAATTTGCCCGTGGACCGATGATGGATGCCATGCGATATACGTGGGTCGTACACTGGTCCCTTTAATTTGGGGCATGCATGCATACGTGAATCTGTCTCTGTATGATGAACAAAGCAAAGCACGTGATCCATGCATGCATGGTGCCAACTACCAGCTGCTCTGCTCTGCGGCGCCTATATAAGGACGAGACACGCTCTCCATCCACTTCTGCAGAACACACACACACTCGTCAGATCACCAGCACTTGCAGTACTCAACTGATCCACCTCGGCCATGATGATGAGAGCACTGGCAGTAGTCGCCATGGTAGTCACGGCGTTGGTCGTGTCGGCGCGAGCCGAGCCGCCGGAGTGTGGCGTCAACGCCACGACGCTGCTCTGCCCCGGCTGCCTCTGCTGCAGCCACTGGGGCTTCTGCGGCACCGGCCCCGCCTACTGCGGCGACGGCTGCCAGAGCCAGTGCAACGGCTGCGACGACGCCGACGACAGCGTGGCGTCCATCGTCTCGCCAGCGATCTTCGAGAAGCTGCTGAAGCACCGCAACGAAGACATCTGTCCCGCCAGGGGTTTCTTCACCTACGACGCCTTCATCGCCGGCGCCGCGGAGGCCGGCGGCGGCTTCGGCACCACGGGCGACGTCGACACCCGGAAGCGCGAGGTGGCGGCGTGGCTGGCGCAGGAGTCGCACGACACCACGGGCGGGTGGGGGGACGCGCCCGACGGCCCCTACGCCTGGGGCTTCTGCTACAAGCCGGCCGAGATCGTCAACACCGACATCAACGCCACCGCCTTCTTCGAGATGGCCATCGCGAAATGGATGGAGCCGTGCGCGTATCCGACCAGGCCGTCGTGCCATGACGTCGTCACGGGAGTGTGGACACCCTCGGCCGACGACCAAGCCGCGGGGCGGGTGCCCGGGTTCGGCGTCATCACAAATATCATCGACGGCGACGAGTGCGGCCATGGCACCCCCGACGACCGTAGTAAGAACCGGATCGAATTCTACAAGCGCTTCTGCGACATCCTTGAAGTCAGCTACGGCGACAACTTGGACTGCTACAACCAGAAGCCCTTCGGCAGCACGGCAACGACTACTCGCTCAGATCATGCTGACGCGTAAATTAAATTGCATCAAGTACAATATATATGTGGCACTGCAATAATAATATGCATGCATGTTTATTTGCTTTATTAATGAATCCTGCATGAGCACGTTAGTTTGATCTGTCGTAAAGCATGTTTACTTTGATCCTGGGTTTTGTTGTTGTTCAAGTTGTGGAATAATACGGGCGGTCAATGCCCATGTATGCATATGTTTGTTTCATTGTTTCATGCAATCCAGTTCTCTCATGGAATAAATAAAATAAATGGATTATCCATGTTCTCTGTGTGTTTTGACTTCATAATTTTAAGCAAGGCCCTATTTGGTACATATTCTTCTTTTAGCTCCTGGAGTAGTTCAGCATAAGTCTTCAGTTAGATGAATCGATTCAAAACCTTATAACTCTTAGCACCTTGTTCTTTTTCTTTGGTTCCTTCTTTATTTGTTCCCTGATTTTTTGTTAGCACCGGTACTGAAGCCATGCGTGAAGACGGTGCTGATGGGCCGAGAAGAAGGAGCCGGGTGAGAAGGCCCAACATGAACATCTACAAGGAACAATGGGCCTAAACCAACTACGTCTGAGCTGGTGAACTCATTCAGGCTCCGACCTTGTAACCATCGTAGTGGTACTAGAAAACAGCGCGGCTTTGCCGCTCCCTACATTGAATCTGGGCCAGTGTTCGGCCAACTTTCAGATGGAATGTGCTGTATTGTGCACTGGCTAATTTATGGATATTGGAGTGGCAAATGCAAAGCTTGGAACATATTATTCATAGATACGTAAAAACAGATCACTTTCATATATACAGTTCTAATTAATCAGTCATCCCCATCACCATGCCATAAATTGCATGTTTCCAAGTGATATTGCTTCGGGATCATCATCATGAGAATCTTCTGAAGAAATCGATCCAGACTGCAAGAATTGAAATGTCCAAAATCCACTTTGTACACTTACTATGAGAACCCACCAAGTATTACTTGCAAGTAACAGCATCTTTTTTTTTGAGAGTATCAAATAACAGCATCTTTATGAATATGGTCAAGTATGTGAGTTAGGGACCACTGAAATATTTTTCTTGGTCCATTGTTTCATTCAGAAATAGTGCAGACGCTTAGAGTGGTTCAATAGTGTTATATGGATTAGATTATCAGATTGGTTAATTTTGCATTGGAATAATCATAGGGAGTTGCTATATCCCAGTCGCCTGAGTTTTTAGGAAAAACCCAGGTGACGTCCTGGACCGTTGGATCCAGATCCAACAGCCATTTCTGTGTGCATGCATGCATGATCTGTCTCTCTTTCGGTCTGCATATGTACAAACGGGTCCGTGAATGAACTCGCCAAACCAGCAAATGAGATACCGGGCCCGCAAACAATGCGGATCAAAGCTCTGAAACCTGCTAACAGTTGTTGACCGTTAATTCAATGAATATAGGTTTTTACAATGGACTTTCACACAACGGGCTTTACAAAAATAGGCTTTCACATAACGGATCCTCTTCTTGCCTGCTTCTATCTTCTTGTTGATCTGTACGATTTGTCATCTTGCTTATGATTTCACATTCCACAACAAAGTTACATTACCTGCTGGACAGTGTCTTCACTTTGTACATCTCCAAGGCCATCCACAGCTTGCAGCATTTTGACAAAAAATATTAGTTTTTTGTTGTAGTTAGAGAACTGAGAATCTAATAAAGCCAAGTGATCGACTCAAGAACAAGAAGCAATACCCATCAAGATGAGGTCGAGGCTTCAATGTAATAAAAAACTGTGACCCATTGCTGTCTAGTCCAGAATTTGCCATGGACAGGACACTTGGTTAGGCTGATCGTGCAGTAGTCTGATTTTTATCTATAGAACACATGATGGAATGAAAGAAAACTTCAGTACAAGCTTAACAGGACAATCACTGATAGCTAACCAAAACTATACTACTTCTCTTTCACCTACGTGTTGGACAACTGTCAGCATTTGTGCAGGTTAATTCTGAACAACTAGACAAACAAGGAATCAGAAATGGACAACTAGACAAATCCCTGCCTTAGTTAATTCTAGAAGCTACTGATCACAGCCAGATTAGTTACCTCTAGCAATTGCTCACAACATTTTGAACCCACAACCTTGTACAGCTACAAAATTCCTCCTCGGACCATTAATCTCCTCTAACACCAAACCTCTAGCTTCTATGTAGTCTACTCTAACACAATGTCTCTATCATCACTGATCAAAAACAGAAATGGGCTTTTAATTCTCAGCCACTAGAAATTACATATTACACATGTAGGAATTGCAGCTAATGTAAACTGCAATTTTAACATAAAATATGTGCAATAAAACATCAAATTGTGTACCATTATAGTAAAAAGTCAGATGCATTTCTAAATATCCCATCACATGCACAAAACATGTCAGTAGATACTTACAGCAATGCCCTTCAGATTGAATAGCTTCTCCTTGTTAATCTCAACCTTGCGCTGGGCTAATTATGGAACATTGGCCTGAAAAGAGAAACATCCTACTAATTCAGGACCAAGATGAAGCATGAAGTGACAAATTCAGATGCTATGCTAATGGAGTGAGTCAAATGGGTTCAGTTTACCAGCATAGCTCTCCCATGTAGTATACAGGTCCCTGCCCTTGTACTGCAGGAACTTAGCAAACCAGCCTTGCAAAGAACCTCAAAACTGTCACTGGCTTTCAGATATTCATAACACCCAAAGAAGAATTATGTTGGTTTGCAAGTAATATCTTCAAGGACTAAACCTGACAAGCGTATACAGTACTGCATTAGCTTTTCAAATGTGCTATGAAAGCAAGCTTCAGATTTAGTTACAAAAAATAAGTAGGTTCAGAACATGCTATTGTAGGTCCCAGCCCAAAACAACAATGCAATTTTTACAGCAGACAAATTGATAGGAATTGTATGTCAAACCTGAAACTCCACTTGATGGCTTGAGGCAGATGGCTCCTTGGACTGAAACAAAAGCATGAATGACTTGGACTGAAACAAAAGCATGAACTCTTAGTTTTGGACATAGATGGCTACACTCACATTTTAGTTGCTAGTCCCACTGATGTAAACAACATCCTTGGCTTCTTTAGTTCCACTAAAGTTAAAAGTTGCCCTCCATAGGACAACCACAGAATACAAGGATGTGTGAGACTAGTTTGTAGACAAAACACTGCATACACAAAAAGATGACAATACTACGATGGGATATAGCGGCACAAACACAAAGACAAAGCACAATATTTTTTCTATGGAAGGACAAAAGACAAAATTTTCTCCCTAGAACGGCACAATTACAAAACTACGAGGGGATATAACGGCACAAAAACAAAGACAATGGATAATTTTTTTATATGGAAAGACAAGGACAAAAAAGAGCCATTTGTTGGCACATATCATAACAAACAGATTCCAACACAGATAGGAAAAAAAATATACATCACAGATCACAGATTACAAGAGACAATTTCTTTCTATGGAAGGACAATTTACAATTTTTTTCTTTGTACTAACAAAACCACAGAGAGAGAGGCAGAGGAGCAGCACAATCACAGACCCCAAAAGATAGAAGACAGAACACAGATTATAAGAGACAATTTCTTTCTATGGAAGGACAATTTATAAAATATTTTCTTCATACTAGCACAAATACACAGAGAGAGAGAGAAGGAAAGAAGCAGCACAATAACAGATTCCTAACAATTTCAGGTAACCAAATTCATATATCTTATACATCTGATATGTTTACAGGTCACTACCTTAGAAAGGGGCGTGATCATAGTGGCTACATGGGTGAGAACTTGAGAAAGGGGACAAGAAAGCTGAGGGAGGGGGTGGGGGGGGGGTCCTTGCAAAAAACAATACTGAAATATCACTGGAGCAAACTGCTACATGTATAAAGAGTGGTCATTAGGCAATTAGTGGCAGCAACAACTATCTTGCAAAGAGAAACAAGCTCAAACAGGTACCCCGAACAGAAGATGCCGAAAAGACCACATATTGCACATGTCATACACCATAATCGCAGTAGAGTAAATGTGCAATCTACTAATAATAAATGTGCAAGAAAAGAATATGTACGGATCTATCTAGGATGGTGGACAAGCATATCGAACAAGCAAATGAAACATAGAGAGATCACATTGTTGTAACAAAAAGGAGCTGAATTCGCTACTGAACAACTCCACATATAAAACTACTCCATCACACTCCAATCTGCACTCTAATCAATTAGGAGTGGCCTTACCAATCCTAATTTCCTTTTAAGGAAATAGCCTGCTGCCCTGACTCCACTTTCAGAGTGACGAAATAAATGAAAAATAAAACAAATCCAAGAATTAGGTTATAACTGAAACTCTGCATTCAGTTAAGAAAACAACTCTAAAATTAAGAGTATGTAAAAACACACTGGAATATTAGATTAACAATGTCTGAACTGTATGTACTGATAGATAGACTTTAAAATCTCACCGCTAGCAAGCTTAAATAACTAAATAAATATTTAGATCGGATAACTTAAATCAACAGTCATAGACGTTTTACAAGCACAAGCAAAACATGCTGATATTTCTCTATCCCACACATTCTGGCACTAAAATAATATTTCTCTATCCCACACATTAACGGAGCATAACAGGAATTATATAAGCTCCAAAAGGCATAAAAGAAAATTGAAATAAATCTAAATCACCACATGGCAACAGAAGAAAACCACAACTGAAACTGAAAGCAATATGACAATGCTCTGAATTAGAGTACTGATAACATACATGAGCAGGTATGTGATAGTTTCTAAAAACATACATGAGCAGTACAGAAAAGAGAGTCAACTAAATAACTCCAAATATGGCGGTAAGCTATATCAGACCCAATTGAGCATGAAATTCCTAAAGATTTTGTCACACAGCCACTGGGTCAAAATGAGTCCGCCTACTGCTGCTTTAAATGGACAGGCACAGACAAAAGCAACTGACCAACAAGAGATTTACAGGAAAGCAATTGACATTTACAGGAAACAAAACCAATATGTCCAACCAAAAATCATACAAGCATCTATGTCAAACTACTCAAACATTAATCTATGCAAACAGTGAAAAGCATGCACCACATTTCACTGAATCCCCAACAAACCGAGCAACCTTCCAGAGCAACTCAAGGACTCGAACTACTCTAGCAAAACACCATCCCTCCGAGCAGTTCAACACCACGTATTGCACTACTGCATGTCTGATGCTCCCAAAATAGATAATGAACAAGGATTAACCAGTGCCCTAACACTGCTAGCCCCTGATGCAACCAAATCCACACCCTAAACTCCCAAATCCCCTTAATCCTACGCGAATGTGCTATATATACAACCCCATCTGCAGAAGAATGAATGATTCAAACCCAACCTAAAAAAATCAACAAAACAAACTCTCAAATCACACAAATCCGCCCCTGCGCAAACGAAATCAACAATTGGACAAAAATAGCACATTGGCTGAACACATGCAGAGTACAACGGAAATCCAACAGAAATGTCTCTAGGCAAGGACGAGTACCACGACATCAATATAGCCCACCAAAAATAGCTACAAGGTTGGTCTTTGTGTGGTGGAGGATTTGCATCCACGAAATCCGTAGTTCGTAAAATTTTCCATTCACCATCTCGCCATTCCCATGAATCCTCCACCACATAAAGACAAAATCCCCCACCCTACAGCGTTTGCCGTTCCATCGTTGCAGCTCGACGCAGACGGTCTTGCCTCGGCGAATACCCAACCACACATGAGCCCCCGCGAATCCACTGACAAGCAACTGCTTGCTTCCACCCATGGCCGATGCCAACCCACATGAGCCCGACTACACAATCCATGGAATCGAACCAGATCTAGAAGTAACAAATGAGAAAATCCCAAGCTAAAATCGAGGGAGACGGAGCCGCAATTGAAGGTACCTAACAACCACTACAGATGCTGCAGCAAGGGGAGCCCCCAAGTCGACAACGGAGGACCTCCAGCGGGCTTGGACAATGAGGAGCACGATGAGGAGCGGAGGAATCGCCGGTCGCCCCCTCCGAGGAGCATCGAGGAGCACAGACAGGGAGAGAGGAAATGCCCTCTGCCCGAATCCTTTCCTGTCTAATTGAATTGGATGGCATCCAAGGCCGGTAGCGGGCGCGAACAACATTTTTGAACCCGACCCGACAAAACAGACAAAGCATGCACACGGAACCTACAAAGAACAACGAACCCGTGACTCTGCCGTCGCCTTCGCTCGCGCTCGCGTGCGCCGCGTGTCGCCTGGGCAAACCCACAAAACCCAGGCCGCCATCACATGGGAAAAGTGAGAACCTTAGCCGAAGTAATAAATGTGCAGCCGGGAATTCTGAACAGGGGCTTCTGTAGGTTATTGGCCTATTTAGTGTTACAATAGTCAATCAATCTGAGAAAGCACCACAACTGATTTTCCAAATAAATGAAACAGTGAAGTTTATATCCAACAGACTCATATAGAAAGGAAGGATAAGCATATTATTGTGTATTTAATTTAATGTGGACAAAAGTTTCTTTTAAGGTATGAGTGTGCTATGCAATATTAATTAATATAACTAAAAATCCATTATACTGAGCCAAATAAAATTGTAGGCACAATACTGAACAGAGGGAGAAAGAACTTAGCAGGATGGTAACAGCATGGCTCTAGACAACACGGGATAATATAACCTAAGGTGAACCAAAGCAATGGCATTATTTACGAGAGAAAAGAAGTAAAGAAGACACAAAAGAGGTAAGAAGGAACATTCAGAGCGATATCAGCAGAGAAGCGTTGAATATACATAACATATTTCTCCTCAGGCTTCAGACATTTTAATCAAGCAACTGAAGTGATTTGCTTGATTAAAACAGCACATCAAACTTCCTCTTGATTTGCTGTTTCATCAGGCAACCTATATCATTCCCTACATCATTCCAGACAAATGCATAGCAGCATTCCAATCACAGAGCATTTTACTGGTATTTTCCATGTTACCCTTGTAGTTTCAATACACAGCAAAGAATACCACTTAAAGAATTCAAAATTGTGACCCTCTGCTCACAAGATCTAAAATTTTAAGTCCTACCACACACAAAAGTAATATAACACAAAGAATATCAATTTCAGTCGTCAATATCAGTCACGAACGACGGTACCTCCCCAGGAAATCAAGCCCGTTCAGCAGGAAGGACCGAAGGACAGTGAAATCCTGATGGATAGTGCCTTCGCGCTGCATCCAACCAGAAATCGCTAAGGATATATTAACGAACAAGTAATCCAAACTTTGAGCCGGGTTTAGAGGACGCGAGATCTCAGAGAGTCAGAGGATGCTAATTTGGCCCCCAAAAAATCAAATAAAATCACTACAAAATCGAGAAAGAAGAGGGTACAGACAGAGGCGGAGGACCTGGCGCAGGAGACAACGTGGTGGTCGCACGCGGCCTGGAAGAATCCAGCGGGCCAGAGCACCATCAAGGCGTAGGAGGCGTTGCGGCCGCTCTTCTCCAGGTCCTTCACGGATGCGGTGGTCGTGAGGCCGCGGCCGGCTGCCCGACTCGGGAGGCAACGACAGAGAGAGGGGGGAGGGGCCGGTCACCAGGGAGTCGCTGCCACCGCCCCCGGCCAACTGTGGGGACACGCTGGCACGGGGGGACTAGGGGCCTGCCGCCGGCCGTATCGGGGAAGGTGCGGCGGCGTCCTGTTCGGGAGTCGCCCGCGAGTGGGTCCGCGAATCCTCGCGAGGCTCCGGGTTCATAGCTGAACGGGTGGGAAGCCTGCTAACCCACATCGGACGGTTCACATTTTCTCTTTGGCTCGATCCGATGGCCAGCGGGCTAACGGGCGAGGTGGCCCTATCCATTAGCCAGCTTTTCGTGCAGGATTGGTATATAGAAGATAAGTGCTCGCAAGCCGATGGCTGCCGTATCGAAATTGTAAACCAGAATCTTAAACTTGCTACTCAATCATTCCTCGCTAATTCCACTTCGTTACCCCTGCTGTGTTGTTCGTCCAGTTCGTTCCCCAGTTCTTCCTCTCAATCCCGATTTATCCACTCCTACCCAAAATTGCTGCTAACATTTTTTTATTTTTGTTTTCATTAAAATCTTTTGTAAGGACCCCGGCCCCTCCAGTTTTCTAAAAAAAAAAAAAGTGAAAAACTCAGCAGCTCTTCAAGCAGAGCTTCTGAGAGGGTATCATCATATCACAAGGGGTGTGCTCTGCGTGAAGCTGAAAAACAAGCTTCGCAATGACAATACATGATAAACTTTTTTGTTTACCAAACCATTACCAAAATAGTTTCAACTTTTCACTGATGGAGCTGCTCCTTGAGCGGATGCTAAAAAAATTGATCCAACACGCCCACCCACCCAGAACTAAGAAGACGAATCGGCTAGGCTAAGAGATGAGATGCGCTGCATGGAAGCTGAAAGAGACAGGTTAAGGGCACAGCAAGCCGCCACCCAAAGAACAATACAATCATCACATCAAGCGGACCAGATAACGCAGCAAATGGCCATTCTGCAAGCAGAAATACAGAGCATGCAACCTCCGGCAGCAAGTCCATCAGAGACTGCTCAACCAATCACGGCAAGTCATCCCCTAGCTATAAACGCACAAGCTGCGCACACCATAATTCCAAGCCTACCCATACCATCAAGAGTCTTTGACCCAAAGTCACCACTGTCCAAAGGTCTGCAAAGCTCACCATGGCCTCCAAGTTACAAACCTGTGTCTCTGCCAAGATTCAATGGCAATTTAGATCCGAAATAGTTTATAATGAGTTTCGAAGCCGCAGTAGCCTCCGCAGGGGGCAACGATCATGTAATGGCTAAATCATTTGTGATTGCAGCAGAAGGAGATGCACTGGCATGGTACTCAATGTTGAAGCCAAGCACTGTATACTCATGGGAGAACCTACGAGACCAGATACTGGCAAACTTCAAAGCTTACACGAGCGAGTCGCTAACATCATCAGACTTGTTCAGCAATAAGAACCTCAAGGGCGAACCCCTCAGAGATTATTATCAGAGATTCCTACACCTTCGGGCTAAAGCACCAGACGTCCCTGACGGGGTAGCCATAGAAGCAGCAATCAGAGGACTCAGGATCGGTCCATTCGCTAGTCACTTGGCAAGAAAGAAGCCAGCCACAATGGCTCAGCTGCACGAAGAGTTTGAAAAATATTGCAGGTCCGACAATGACCACCGCAAAAGATTAGAAGAAGCGGACAATCAAAGTAAACGATTTTTAAACAATGGCAACAAAAGAGATAATAGGAACCAGCAAAGACAACAATACCAGAACTAGCAAAAACAAGTTTTCAGTTTGCAGAGTAGCCAGCCTCCGAATGCTCGGGACAAAAAAGAAGCCAATTATGAGCAGAGAAATCAAGGAGGGCAGGGCTACAGCAAAAGCAATAAGTCCAAGAACTGGAGCAAGAACCAGAAACCAAAGAAGCCATACTGCCTCTTCCATGGAGAGGACAAAGGGCACGTCACACGGGATTTGACAGGATGAAAAGTAAACAGTCACAACCGCAGCCCCAATAGCAAAGTAGCAAAGAGGTAAATCACACTCACGGTTCACAGCTCCATCAGTAATACAACCTAAGTTTCCCAGGATACAGTCCAGGACCACTACCACAGCAAAAACTAGCCAACCAGTACTATCCAGAATCACTACCAGCCTAGAGACCAGCATATCAGCAAACAGCGCAGCACCAGGGTTACACCTCGAATAGAGCAGAAAACGGTCTAACTTACATCAATCCAAGACCTCCGCACATAACACTTATTGAATCAACACAGATGCAGGCACCTTTGGCGACACACCAAATGCAGTATGAAGAATTACCAGCACCACCGCAGTATGCTTTAACCCCATTAGCAGCCCCGAAGCCAGAGCTTCTGACAGAAAACCAGTTAAATCCGCACTCGGCACTACCAACCATTGGCATGATACTACCTATAGCCGGAGGCTCAGCCCTGGAATTTGAAACCAAGAAGTAGAAAAAGGATCACCTCCGTATGGTAAATAATGTAGCAGTTCAAGGAGCATACAAATCAACAGATGATCCAAGATGCCAATAGAATTCACAGAGCAAGATCTCCAAGTAGAAAGCTACCTGCACGTGGACGCTATGGTCATGAAGGCAAACATAGCGTCATGGGAGGTAAGCAGAATACTTATAGACTCTGGGAGTTCAGCAGACATTATTTTTGCAAATGTCTTCGATCAAATGAAACTCAGTAGAAGCCAGCTGCAATCGCCAGATACTCCGCTAATTGGATTTGGTGGGAAAAAGATCAATGCACTAGGCAAGATATCATTACCAGTGTCGTTCAAAGACGGAGACTGCGCTAGGATAGAGTACACCACATTTGACGTGGTAGACATCTACTACCAATACAACGCAATACTGGGAAGAGGATTTATAAACAAGTTTAATGTGGCAATACACATGGGATACCTCTGCATGAAAATGCCAGCACTACACGGGATCATTACAGTGTGAGGCAGTCAAAAAGAAGCAAGAAACATAGAGAAAGCAGTCTACAAAGCACATAGAAACATCAACACCGTAGCAGCAGAGGAGCCTCCGGACATGCCTGCGGGAAACACCAACATGGCAGATCAAGAGGACACAATAACATTACCATTGGAAGAAGCAGTCCCTAACAGGAAAGTGACATAGACGCCAACCTATCAGAGGTAGAGATAAAAGACTTGTTAGAACTGCTAACAAAGAACAAGGACGTATTTGCATGGTCAGCATCAGATCTGCAAGGAATCAGTCGGGATGTGATTGAACACATCCTCGACCTCAACCCAAATGTCAAACCTAGAAAGCAAAAATAGAGAAAGATGTCTGAAGAACGCATAATTGCAGCGAAAGCGGAGGTGCAAAAGTTATTAGATGCCAAGGTCATTAGAGAAGTCAAGTACTCAGACTGGCTAGCAAATGTTGTCTTAGTGCCAAAAAAGAATGGAAAAATGAGAATGTGCATAGACTTCACAGATCTCAACAAGGCATGTAAAAAAGATCCCTTCCCATTACCCAAGATAGATGCATTAGTCGACAAGGCAGCAACATGCAAGCGCTTCTTTCTGTTAGATTGTTTCTTAGGTTACCACCAGATATGGCTAAGAAAGGAGGATGAAGAGAAAACAGCTTCACGACCCTCTTCGGCACCTATTGTTTTGTTAGAATGCCAGAAGGTCTCAAAAACGCAGGATCAACATTCTCAAGAATGATTTAGATTGTATTGCGAGCTCAACTTTGGAGGAACATTATAGCTTATGTCGATGACTTAGCAGTGGTCAGCAAACAAACCGGAGATCACTTGGATGACCTCAGGGAAACATTCGCTAATCCTAGAGAAGCAGGGTTAAAGCTGAACCCAGAAAAATATATCTTTGGAGTAAGCAAGGGAAAGTTGCTCGGCTACATTGTTGGTCCAGACGGGCTAAAAGCAAACCTAGATAAAACAAAAGCAGTGTTAACAATGAGAGAACTAGAAAATAAGAAGGAAGTACAGTGACTGACAGGAAGAATAGCAGCACTCAACAGATTCATCTCAAAATCAGCAGAACAAAGTCTACCATTTTTCAGAACACTCAAGGCATCGGGCAAATTTGGTGGGGCCAAGAGCAGTCGGAGGCATTCCAGCAGCTCAAAAACTATGTGACAAAGGATCTTATGGTCATAGCACCAGATGCGGAGGCAACCTTATTACTATATGCTGCAGCCTCCGCAGGAGCAATCGGCGCAGTGCTAGTGCAAGAAAAGGAAGTTGACAACAAAAGCGTACAACACCCAGTATACTATGTATCGGAAGTGCTACAGGGGGCAAAACTGAACTATTCGAAGGTCAAAAAAGCATACGCAGTAGTCACAACATCAAGGAAGCATAAGAACTACTTTCAAGAACATGAGATCCTGGTCCCAACAGCACAACCACTCGTCGACATCCTAGGCAACAAAGAGGCATCAGGGAGAATCAGTAAATGGGCAACAGAAATATCTTAGTTTAGCATCAAGTTTATCTCAAGAATAGTAGTCAAGTCACAAGCACTCGCAGACTTTTTAGCAGAATGGACATCTCTGCAGCACGCAGAAGACAAACCAAAGGCTTTGAAAGGATCAAGATGCCCAAGAGGGGGGGTGAATTGGGCTAATTCTAAAATTTCTTGCGGAATTAAAACCTATTAGCCCATTTCACCCTATGTGCCTATGTGTGTTTCTAAGGATTCTATCGAGAAAAGTTTTGCACCCTAGTTCCAATCCTAATCTAGCATGGCAATTCTAAGAATGTAAATTGCGGAAATGTAAATGCTAGAAAGTAAATGCGGAAAGTAAAGGAGCAAGGAACACGGTGATGTTTTCCCGAGGTATCAGAGAGTCGCCACTCTCCACTAGTCCTCGTTGGAGCACCCGCGCAAGGGTATAGCTCCCCCTTGATCCGCGCAAGGACCAAGTGCTCTCTCCGGGCTGATTCTTTGACACTCCGTCGCGGTGAATCGCCGAAACCGCTCACAACTTTAGTTGGGCCATCCACAAGCTCCGCCGGATGATCACCAAACTCTCAACCACCACCAAGCCGTCTAGGTGATGGCGATCACCAAGAGTAAAAAGCACAAGCTCTCACTCGACCTCGCAAAGCCTAATGAGACGATGGATGCACACTTGCTACTCTTGATTCACTAATGAGTGCTAATCAATGGATTCTCAAATCACTAGCACCTCACTAGGGCTCTTGCTCTCTTTGGACACTAA
Organism: Bothriochloa decipiens; assembly: GCA_023333625.1. Lineage (NCBI taxonomy): Eukaryota > Viridiplantae > Streptophyta > Magnoliopsida > Poales > Poaceae > Bothriochloa > Bothriochloa decipiens. The sequence continues at coordinate 2,075,788 of CM041638.1, read as the reverse complement.
AGAGGTTGTTCAGCTGAAAATGATGGGCGAGCATACCGGTATGGAGGGGTAGGAGATGTATTTATAGCCCCACGGGCCAAAACCAACCGTTACCTTCCAAACCAAGATTTTTCGGGGTCACCGGACGCGTCCGGTCCACAGCACCGGACGCGTCCGGTCTGTTCAATTTTTCAATTCGCGACCGAACTCAGCTAGCCGTTACATAACCACCGGACGCGTCCGGTGAGTTACACCGGACGCTTCCGGTGTTTCGGTCTGATAACATAGCTTCTGGACAGCGTCTGGTGTATCACCGGACGCGTCTGGTCCGGCGTCCGGTACGTTATCCTTTTCTGCGTTGCACCAGACGCGTCTGGTGCTTACCACCGGTCTCACTGTCCCAGCGTCCGGTGCGTTCAACAATTTTGCTGCACACGCAAATGAATAGACCGGACGCATCCGGTCCTCTTCGATCCAGCGTCCGGTGCATCTAAAACAACCGTTCCACTTCGAATTCGACGATCTATGTGAACGGCTTTAACTCCAACGTACCTTAGGGCCTTTTTGTAGTTACCTAGTGCTAAGTTTCACAAGTGTGCATCACACCTAAACCATTAGACTTATCTAGGTCAAGCTACCCGTTTGCACCCCCCTTAATAGTACGGCCAAAGGAAAAACAAAGCCCTAACGACTAATCCGACGTCACCCAACACCATGGACGATCGGAACTAACCATTCTTGACCTTGTCGTCCATCCTTTGAAAACCGAAACGATTTCCATCGTCAAGGGAGCATGAAACCCGTATTGCCCACGGTATCCATCACCATAACCTAACTTACCAATGTTTCTGCAAAACACACGTTAGTTATGGTAAATATTGTCATCAATCATCGAAACCACATTAAAGGGGCCTAGATGCTTTCAATCTCCCCCTTTTTGGTGATTGATGACAACCTCTTGAGTATGGAGATTTTTAGTGAGGTTTTCAACTATGCTTGGTTCACATGAGCCTTTGAGAATAAGAACAAAAGATTAGAGTGACTCATGTGACACCAAGCCAACATAATGTACTCTTATTGTCTGCATGAAGAGTTAGTACAACATATATATCGCTTGCTCATATGGAATCGGAGTACAAACGCGGAAGCAAAAACACATATGAGTTGAGCATAACGAGTGACATATATAAATATCATGAGAAAGTCATAACCATGTCACATATATCATAAACAAATGCATAAGCAAATATGATGCGGATGGGAGTATCACACAAACAACCAGAAACATAAAAAGTGCAAGAATACATAATTATATCACTAACTCCCCCTGAAACTCGACATACTCTCTATCTCCCCCTTTGGCATCAAGTACCAAAAAACTAAAGATGTGAGGAAGGAGGAGGAGAAGACGTGCTAGTCGCCGGAGGTCGAGGTGTCACAACGTACTGATCGGGATCATCGGAACTCGACGCGGGACTCAGCTGACCTGTAGCACCTTGACCCTCTGACGGTGTAACTGACGGAGGAGCGGTCTGGGCCGGTGCTGCGGCCTCGGAGGAAGGGTCAGCAGCTGTCTGAGAAGAAGGCTCTGGAATGCCTGGAAGCTGCTGTACTGAAGGCACTGGGGGAGCCTCTGAGGAAGCTATCGACGAAGGTATCGTCTCAGTGGTACCTGCCTCTGTCACTGGCACTGGCTGGGTCGGGAGCTGGGGAACAGATACTGTAGAAGTCAACGGGCCCAGAGAAGTGAACGTCGGTGAAGGATGGCCCGTGATCTCGCTGAAGGTAGCCTGTAGAGTATCTGATCCTGTAGCTGGAGTGAAAAGCTGTCCAGACCCTATCGGTGAAAAGCCCTGGTGCAGGGGTGAGAGCTGGAACTGCTGTGGCACCTGTATAGCTGGAGAAGAAGGTCCGGGTGCCTGAGACTGTGGTGGCAGCTGTAAAGTCTGAGCCTGTGGCAGCTGAGCTCCAGTGTGCTGAAACAGATGGGCTATCAAACCAAACATCTGCTGCTGAGAGAGTATCGTCTGTCTCTGGGTCTCAGCCTGCTGCCTCTGAAACTCAGCCTGCTGCCTCTGGAAGTCAAGCTGCTCCCTCTGAATCCGCAGCTGCTCCTGCTGGAAGGCATCCTGTCGGCCACGAATCTCTGCAATAGTGGCATTCTGTTGGGCCATGGCTGCCTCAAACCGCTGATCAGCACGCTCCTGGTGTGCAGTCAGACGCTCAAGTAGCGAAGCTACAGCTGACCCAGATCCACTGGCCTCTGTGTCGTGACTGCGGGGGACGTACTCAGGAATCGTGAAGTCCTCGTCATCCGAGTCATCCGAGTCAAACTCGACCCCCGCTGCCTCCTGTGCTGCCATCTGTGCCTCCTCTGCAGCTCCAACCTCTGCAATCGTAGCATCCTGCTCTGCGGCTGTCTCTGGCACTGGTGGCCTGTGGCTCTGCCGGATAGGTGGCACTGCAGTGGCTGACCTGAGGAGCTGGGTAGCGTCGTACCTCGGGAAAGCGCTGGTGGAGTTCTGGTACGTCTCAACTGCTGCAGGAGGAGTGGGCCTGATGCCGTGATAGACCAAGAAGGTAAGCCAGTGTGCATAGTGCATGTTCCTCTTGGTCTTGAACCCCTCATAAATCACATCCTCGATCTCACAGAGTATAAAGTCCCAGAGGTCAAAAGGAATCTTTCGAATAAGGTGAGACAGAACCCACTGCTGAAGACGTGTGAGTGACTCTCTCTGTCCCTCTCTGGGTAAAACAGTCCTCCTGACTATCGACTCAAGGACCCGAGCTGTAGGGGTGAGGTCCTTGGTCATCCTGCTGGATCCCTCACCAAAGTCTCCCCTAAAGATATCTCGGACATCTGCGGCTGAGGGGAGTACACCGGCGTGTGGTCGACGAGGAGGGTCCAGATCAGGAAAGCAGATCTGGTGCAGGCGGACAGGCTGGTACTCTAGCCTGAGAATCCGACGGGCCTCTGCACTGCTGAGCTCTCGCCTCTCACCCAAGTAACTGAAGTGAATAGCTGTATGATCTGGTGCAATCCATACCGTGGCGTAGAACTCTCTGACCCACTCTGGTACATAGTGGCCAGTCCTGCCAATGAGGTCAAGAAGCCCGGGCTGTGCTGAGAGGTACTCAAGAAACTGGTCGCCGACAACCCTGGCAAAGTCCTGAACTGAAATCTCTCTCATGGCAGTGAAGGGTGCACGAGTGTCGACATAGGCCCTATAGAAATCCTCGTGCAGGGCAGTGTGGAAGTACTCGACTCCATGCTGCCTCTCCCTGGGGAACCACTCGCTCAGAGGGACACATCGTAGGCTTTTGATCTTTCTGGTGCCCTGATGTGTAAGGTCCAGATGCCTGACTACAGGGACTCTAACTGAACGCCCCCCACGTCCCTGAGGTGACACTGAAGGGACTGACTCCTGTCGCTGATGAGGTGTACCTGAAGCAGATCGATCATACTGCCAGCGACGACGAGTAGGGTACCGTCTCGGAACCGACTCCTCTGGCTGCTCTGGCTGTGACTGTGGAGAAACTGATGGTTCCTGAATCACAACTCCTCCACGCCTACCACCCAGGCGAGCTCTGTCAGCTGCATCTGCCACTGCCTCTGCTGTCTGCGCTTCACTCTCTTCTCTGGTCCTCTTCTTCTTCTTGGTGGCAAGCATCTTTGACTTGCCTTTTACCGTTGCAGGGATGCGAGAAGGACGAGGCGGACTGTCGTCTCCACCATCACCACTGGGACCGACTCTTTTGCAACGAGCCATGTCGAGAGGGCGCGAGGTGGTGCGTGGGCGCGGAGCAGTGCTCGGGTGTGGACGAGCGCGGCAAGGTGGTGCGCGGACGTGCGGCGAGAAGGACGACGCGGCGGCGCAGTGCGGCGGACGCGGAGGTGTAGTGCAGGGACGAGCGACGCAGCAGCGCGGCGAGGTGGCGCGGCTGCGCAGTGCGGAGAATGCGGCGAGCGCGGGCGCGGACGGTCGCGGCGACGGCGCGGAGGGCGCGCGGCGGCGTGATGGAAGGCGCGCGGCAGCGGAGCGGCGGCGCGGCGCGGAGGGGCGGCGCGACGCGTAGGGGCAGCGCGAGGCGGGACGGCGCAGCGAGGCGTGCGGTGGCGGTGAGCGGGTGCGCGGCGGCGGCGAGCGGCGGTCGGTCGGGCGGTCGGTGTCGAGTGTAAAACCCTAGCGAAGGGGCCCACTGTCGGGTTTAAATCGCCCGTCAAACGAGCACCGGACGCGTCCGGTCCTATGCACCGGACGCTGGTCCGGGCACCGGACGCGGTCCAGAGAGGCCCGAAACTTCTCGATTGCACCGGACGCGTCTGGTCTGGGGCACCGGACGCTGAGTGTCGGCGTCCGGTGAGTTGAAAAAATTTTCAACAACTGCCCGACCACACCGGACGCGTCCTGTCATCTGGCACCGGACGCGGCCGGGTTACTGTGCAGCGTCCGGTCTTTAGATTTAAGGAAACGCTGGCCGCTGAACTGACCGGACGCCGGGGGCAGCGTCCGGTGAATTGGGTTTCAGCGTCCGGTGCTCAAATTTTGCGGATTTTGAGCCCCAAACTTCGCGACGCTTTCTCCCAACTTTGTTCCAACTCAAATAAGATTCGAATAAACACTAGTTGGAACAAGTATGAGAACCTCACTTGAAACCCTCAATTTTTTTATTTATTTTGCCATAGGCTTACCATGTACTTAGGTTTTTATGAAAATAGGCAATAATATCGAGCGAGGAACCAAACGACAAATAACAATCATGCATATGCAATGCGATAAGAGTTTGAATCTAGTCGACTTGTCAAGTTTGAACCAAGGGTAAGCTTCTTCACACCTCTAAAGAGGGTTATCTTAACCATGTTAGACAAGCCCTACATGCATAACAGGAATGTAAATATGACATATAATACATATGCAATGCAACTGACAACACATCATCATTTTCTTATGAAATTGCTTGAATCAAGCACATTTAGCTCATTCCTCAACCTGCAAAACGTGGATTCATCAAGAGGTTTTGTAAAGATATCCGCTAATTGATCTTCGGTTCTCACACCTACTAGAGATATATCCTTTTTAGAGACATGATCTCTAAGAAAGTGGTGGCGGATATCTATGTGCTTAGTACGAGAGTGTTGAACCGGATTATTAGCAATTTTAATGGCACTTTCATTGTCGCACAATAGTGTTACTTGACCGAGGTTGACTCCATAGTCAAGGAGGGTTTGCTTCATATATAAAATTTGTGCACAACAAGCCCCCGCGGCAATGTATTCCGCCTCGGCGGTGGACAAAGCAACACTATTTTGCTTCTTAGATGACCAAGAGACAAGTGACCTCCCAAGCAAATGGCACCCTCCGGATGTGCTTTTTCTATCAATTTTGCAGCCGGCATAATCCGAATCGGAATAGCCAACAAGTTGGAATCTTGCTCCTTTGGGATACCATAGGCCAATGCTTGGGGTTAGCTTAAGATACCTAAGGATTCTTTTTACGGCACTTAAATGAGCTTCCTTAGGATCGGCTTGAAAGCGAGCACACATACATACACTAAACATGATGTCGGGCCTAGATGCGGTAAGGTACAATAAACTACCGATCATAGAACGGTAAAGAGTTTGATCAACCGAGTTACCTCCCTCATCAAGATCGAGATGCCCATTTGATGCCATGGGTGTGTTGATTGGCTTGCAATCCTTCATATCAAACCTCTTTAGAAGGTCCTTGGTGTATTTCTCTTGAGATATGAAGGTTCCTTCTCTCAATTGCTTGATTTGAAAGCCAAGGAAGAAGGTGAGTTCACCAATCATAGACATCTCGAACTCTTTTGACATCATGTCACCAAATCTCTTGCACTCTTCTTCATTTGTTGAGCCAAAGATGATATCATCAACGTACACTTGACAAATGAAGATTTCCCCATTATGCTTCTTGGTGAATAGTGTAGTATCTACTTTCCCAATTGTGAAGCCCTTCTCAATAAGAAAGTCCCGAAGGCGCTCATACCAAGCTCTTGGAGCTTGCTTAAGTCCATATAATGCCTTCGATAACCTATAAACATGATTAGGATATCTAGGGTCCTCAAAACCGGGAGGTTGATCAACATAGACACGCTCATTAATGAAGCCATTTAAAAAAGCACTTTTCACATCCATTTGAAATAGTTTCATGTCATGATGTGATGCATATGAAAGGAGGATACGAATGGCTTCAAGTCTTGCAACCGGTGCAAAGGTCTCTCCAAAATCCAAACCTTCAACTTGAGAGAACCCCTTTGCCACGAGCCTTGCCTTGTTTCTCACAATGGTGCCTTGGTCATCTTGCTTGTTGCGGAACACCCACTTGGTTCCAATGATTCTTGCATCTTTGGGACGCTCTTCAAGTGTCCATACTTGATTACGGGTGAAGTTGTTCAATTCTTCATGCATGGCATTCACCCAATCCGGATCCTTGAGAGCTTCATCTACATTTTGAGGCTCAATGCAAGAAACAAAAGAGTGATGTTCAACAAAGTTAGTCATATTTTGAGATCTAGTTGAAACACCCCTTTTTGGATCCCCTATGATGAGTTCTTAAGGATGGGCTTGAAGTTGTGGAGCTCTTCTTTCAACCACTTGAGGAGATGATCGGGGAGCATCAACATCTTGAGCTTGTGTCTCTCTTTGTTCATGGGAGACATGAGTATCTTCATGTTCGTGTCTCCCATCTTTATCTTCATCTTGAGACATATTTGATGAGGAAGAGGTCTTGTGAATGACTTGCACATCATCTTCATCGTCCTCTTTAGGCTTGATGTCTCCCACGGGAATGTTCTTCATGGCTTCCCTCAATGGTTCATCACCTACATCATCAAGATTCTCAATTGCTCCTTGGGAGCCGTTAGATTCATCAAACTCCACATCATATGTTTCTTCTACCAGGCCGGTGGCATGGTTGAATACACGATATGCTTTGGATTTTGATGAGTAGCCAACAAGAAAACCAATGTCACAACGTCTTTGGAACTTCCCTAGGTGTTGCCTTTTCTTATAGATATAACATTTGCAACCAAACACCCGAAAGTATGAGACGTCCGGCTTCTTCCCATTTAGCAACTCATAGGGGGTCTTGCAAAGGAACTTGTGAAGATACAACCGGTTGGATGCATAGCATGCGGTGTTGATTGCTTCGGCCCACAAGTTCTCCGGTGTATTGTACTCATCAAGCATGGTTCTTGCAAGTGTGATGAGTGTCCGATTCTTCCTCTCTACTATGCCATTTTGTTGAGGTGTGTAGGTGGATGATACTTCATGCTTGATCCCAATTTCATCACAATAGGCTTCAATGTGTGTGTTGTCAAATTCCTTTCCATTGTCACTTCTTATCTTCTTGATCTTGACATCAAATTCATTTTGAGCTCTCTTTGCAAACTTCCTAAAGCAACTTGCCACTTCGGTTTTGTCATGAAGAAAGAATGTCCAAGTGTACCTTGAATAATCATCAACAATCACTAGACAATATAGATTTCCTCCAAGACTCTTGTATGTGGTTGGTCCAAACAAATCCATATGCAAAAGTTCTAGCACTCTTGATGTTGTCAAGAAAGCTTTGGTTGGATGAGTGTTTGCAACTTGCTTGCCGGCTTGACATGCACTACAAGGTTTGTCCTTTTCAAATTTCACATCTTTCAAGCCTCTCACTAAATCTTTCTTCAAGAGCTTCTTGAGTGTACTCATTCCAACATGTGCTAGCCTTCTATGCCACAACCAACCACGAGAGGTTTTGGTGAACAAACATGTGTTCAAGCTTGCATCTTTGGAGGAGAAATCCACTAGATAGAGATTGTTGTATCTAAAACCCTTGAATATTACTTGAGCATCTTTTTTCTTGGTAACAATCACTTCATTCTCATCAAACAAGCATTGGAAGCCAAGATCACATAATTGACCAACGGATAGCAAGTTAAAACTCAAAGGTGCAACATAAAGCACATTTGACAAAGAATGATCATTTGATATAGCAACCTTGCCCAACCCTTTGACTTTGCCCTTTGAGTTATCACCGAATGTAATTTTGTCTTGATCTTGGTCTTCATCATCAAGTGAGGTGAACATACGAGGATCACCGGTCATGTGTTGTGTACAACCACTATCAATAACCCAATGACTTCCACCGGTCTTGTAGTTCACCTACACACAATAGATCAAGCTTGTTGTTTAGGGACCCAAACTTGATGAGGGCCCTTTGCTTTCTCAACTAGTGACTTTGCAACCCAAATTTTCTTAGGCCTATTCTTGTTGAGGGGACCTAAGAATGTGACTTTCATTTTACCACTTGCATCCTTTCTTAGCAAGTAGTGAGCATTGAAAGCAAAGGGTCTAGCATGCTTGGGCAAGGATTGTGGTGAGGGAGTTTTGCAATCATGAGCAAAGTGACCTTCTTGTCCACACTCAAAACATCTCTTTGGCTTTGGCTTTGGCTTGTGTAGACTTATTTGCTTGGCTTTCAATTGCTTTTCTTGATGTGCCTTGTACCCAATGCCACTTCTGTCGGTCTTCATTACGGTGCTCATCAAGAGTTCACTTTGAAGTGACTTGCCTTTGGCAAATTTGCTTAACCCTACCTTGAGATGCTCCTTTTCTTGCTTGAGTTTCTTGTTCTCTTCTAGGAGTGACTTGTACTCAAGTGTTGACTCTTTGTCATGATCAAGGTTTTTCATGGAAGTTGTGTTGATGGCCTTAGCTTGTTCAAGATTCTTCTTGAGCTCTTCATTTTCATTCTTGAGCTTAGCATAGTCATCATAGCTCTTGGCCTCAACCACTTTCTTGCCCTTGTCACTAGAGCTTTGCTCAATGCTCTCCACAAGCAAGTCATCACATGATGTAGCTATATCAATCTTAACAACATTGTTAGAAGCATCATGTGTTTCGGCAAGAATATCATAGGCAACAACAACACTATCATGATTGATTTTGATAGTTGTATACTTCTCTTTTAGAGCATCATAGCTAGTGTTGAGCTCATTGTATTTCTTCTCAAGTTTATCATAGTTTTCTTTTAGCTCCCTTTTAGAGGCTTTTAGTTCTTTAAACTTGGAAGATACAACATCAAATTTTCCATTTAGCTCATCACTAGTATCTTTTAATTTATCATGACTTTTCAATAAGAGAGGCATTTTCACTATCAAGTTCATCGTTTTTAGCTCTTGTCTTGATAATGATTTTAGTGTACTTATTTAGCAACTTCACAAGTTCATCATATGAAGGAGATTCAAATTCATCTTCACTATCACTATCACTATCACTATCATCATCACTATCCTCATGTTTAGGGTCTACCTTCCGGTCACCTTTGCCCATAAGACAAAAATGTGTAGAGGATGAGAAAAATGGTAGTGATTGTGGTGGTGGTGAAGAACCAATGCCTATGGCGGCAACCTTCTCATCATCACTATCATCATCGGATGACCCACAAGAAGACTCAATATCGGTGAGCCAATCACCAACAATATAAGCCCTTCCATTCTTCTTCTTGTGGTACTCCTTCTTCTTGTGGAACTTTTCTTTCTTTTTCTTCTCTTGCTCATCATCATCATCACTTGTATCATCTTTCTTGTTCTTGCCCTTCTTCTTGTACTTGTCCCTTGGAGGCTCCGGGCATTGATGAGAAAGATGACCAAGCTTGTGGCAATTATAGCACTCCATCTCGGAGATGGGTTTTCTCTTGCTACTTGTGAAAAACTTCTTCTTCTTGCTATCAAACTTGATGCCATTCTTGTTTAGCTTTTTCATCATCTTGGTGGTTTGCTTGACCATGAGAGCAAGATTTGAGTCATCAACTTCACCATCACTTGAATTGTCATAGGAGATCTTTTCTTTGCCCTTTCTTTGACGGCTAGCACTAAGGGCCAAGTCTTTCTTTTTAGATGATGCACCATCCTCGGGAGTGAGGTGCATGTACATCTCATGAGCATTGATCTTTCCCAATATTTGTGTCGGGGTGGAATTGGAAAGATCTCCTTGGTGAAGCACGGTGACGATGTGGCCATACTTCTCAATGGGAAGAACACAAAGAATCTTCCTTGCAACATCGGATGGCGACATTTGATTAAGCCCAAGTCCATTTAGTTCCTCTACAAGAATGTTCAAACGTGAGTACATTTCATTGGCGCTTTCATTAGCTTTCATTTCAAATGCATTTAATTTGCGCATAACAAGATGATAGCGCTCCTCACGCTCACTCTTTGTTCCCTCATGGAGTGCACAAAGTTCCGTCCATAGTTCATGGGCGTTTTTGTGATTTCGCACACGGTTAAACACATCTTTGCAAATGCCTCTAAATATGTGATTTTTGGCTTTTGCACTCCATTTTTCTTGCTCCTCCTCATTAGGTGTAAGAGGAACACCTTCCATAGGTTTTGGAAAACCTTCGGTGGCGGCTCTAAGACATAGAGCATGTTGAGCTTCTAAATAGGACTCCATTCGGACTTTCCAATAAGGAAAATCATCGCCTTCGAACATAGGCGGTGGTCCATCCCCATGAGACATCTTTACTCTAGGCGATTAAGCCTAATTTAGAGCAACTCGGCTCTGATACCACTTGAAAGGATCAAGATGCCCAAGAGGGGGGGTGAATTGGGCTAATTCTAAAATTTCTTGCGGAATTAAAACCTATTAGCCCATTTCACCCTATGTGCCTATGTGTGTTTCTAAGGATTCTATCGAGAAAAGTTTTGCACCCTAGTTCCAATCCTAATCTAGCATGGCAATTCTAAGAATGTAAATTGCGGAAATGTAAATGCTAGAAAGTAAATGCGGAAAGTAAAGGAGCAAGGAACACGGTGATGTTTTCCCGAGGTATCGGAGAGTCGCCACTCTCCACTAGTCCTCGTTGGAGCACCCGCGCAAGGGTATAGCTCCCCCTTGATCCGCGCAAGGACCAAGTGCTCTCTCCGGGCTGATTCTTTGACACTCCGTCGCGGTGAATCGCCGAAACCGCTCACAACTTTAGTTGGGCCATCCACAAGCTCCGCCGGATGATCACCAAACTCTCAACCACCACCAAGCCGTCTAGGTGATGGCGATCACCAAGAGTAAAAAGCACAAGCTCTCACTCGACCTCGCAAAGCCTAATGAGACGATGGATGCACACTTGCTACTCTTGATTCACTAATGAGTGCTAATCAATGGATTCTCAAATCACTAGCACCTCACTAGGGCTCTTGCTCTCTTTGGACACTAAAGAGGTTGTTCAGCTGAAAATGATGGGCGAGCATACCGGTATGGAGGGGTAGGAGATGTATTTATAGCCCCACGGGCCAAAACCAACCGTTACCTTCCAAACCAAGATTTTTCGGGGTCACCGGACGCGTCCGGTCCACAGCACCGGACGCGTCCGGTCTGTTCAATTTTTCAATTCGCGACCGAACTCAGCTAGCCGTTACATAACCACCGGACGCGTCCGGTGAGTTACACCGGACGCGTCCGGTGTTTCGGTCTGATAACATAGCTTCTGGACAGCGTCTGGTGTATCACCGGACGCGTCTGGTCCGGCGTCCGGTACGTTATCCTTTTCTGCGTTGCACCAGACGCGTCTGGTGCTTACCACCGGTCTCACTGTCCCAGCGTCTGGTGCGTTCAACAATTTTGCTGCACACGCAAATGAATAGACCGGACGCGTCCGGTCCTCTTCGATCCAGCGTCCGGTGCATCTAAAACAACCGTTCCACTTCGAATTCGACGATCTATGTGAACGGCTTTAACTCCAACGTACCTTAGGGCCTTTTTGTAGTTACCTAGTGCTAAGTTTCACAAGTGTGCATCACACCTAAACCATTAGACTTATCTAGGTCAAGCTACCCGTTTGCACCCCCCTTAATAGTACGGCCAAAGGAAAAACAAAGCCCTAACGACTAATCCGACGTCACCCAACACCATGGACGATCGGAACTAACCATTCTTGACCTTGTCGTCCATCCTTTGAAAACCGAAACGATTTCCATCGTCAAGGGAGCATGAAACCCGTATTGCCCACGGTATCCATCACCATAACCTAACTTACCAATGTTTCTGCAAAACACACGTTAGTTATGGTAAATATTGTCATCAATCATCGAAACCACATTAAAGGGGCCTAGATGCTTTCAGGCTTCAATATGGATACTATACACAGATGGCGCATGGGGCATCCAAGGTGCAGGAGCCTCCGCAGTGCTAATATCACCATCGGGCATCAAAACAAAATACACAGCAAGACTGCGCTTGAAAGCAACCAACAACATAGCTGAGTACAAAGGAGTAATCCTAGGGCTCAACAAGGCTAAGGCACTTGGTGCAAAATACATTATGGTCAGAACTGATTCATAGATAGTAACAGGTCAAGTAGAGAAAGACTATGTTGCTAGAATCCCAGAGTTAGCCGCATACCTAGAAGTAATCAGGGGTCTGGAAAAAAGATTCTAGGGTTTTACCCTAAAGCACATCCCAAGTGGGGACAACACAGAGGCAGATGAGTTTGCCAAAGCAGTGGCAAATCAAACGGAGGTACCCAAGGGAACCTTCTTCCAAGAATTGACATTGCCAGCTACTGCAAAAACATCTAAGGCATTTGCGAAGGTACTCCTAGTAAACAAGGAGGATTGAGGGAAAGCAATAATTGATCATATCAATGGATTCCATGTGACATCAGATAAAACAAGTGTAGCAAGACTGGCCGTACCGGCAAGGATTTACACAATAATAGATGGAGTTATATACAAGAAAGGCATAGTCCAACCGTTGCTCAAGTGCATCACTGAGTCAGAAGGCAAAGACCTCTTACAGGATATTCACTCAGGAATGTGTGGATCACACATTGGCCCTAGAGCACTCTCAACAAAGGCAATCAGGCAAGGATTTTACTGGCCAACCCACATCAAGGACCTATGCCTGGGGCTTTTGCTACAAGCCAGCTAAGATCGTCAATGTAGAAAATAGGAGTAACGAGGATGCCCTTGGCTGCCCTCGGTTGCATGTTAAATAGGGGTGGAGAAAAGCCCTCCACCGGTGGCACAATTTACAATTTCTTGGTTGCATGTCAAGGACCTCTAACATTGCTTGGTTACATGTCAAGGATCTCTAATTGACTTGACTATCAACACATACCGCGCACACACCTAACATCTGGATTGACCATTGCCCAATATACACTTCTAATTCTTGGCTATGCATGCCAATGACCATGCACACACAATGAATAATTCAATTCTCCTAACACCCCCCTCAATCTCAGCCACCAGAAAGGTTGAGATTGGTTCTGAATCGTCAAATTTTGGCTGCTGTAATTGGTTTAGTAAATGCATCTGCTAATTGATCATTGGTGGAGATGAATCATGCCTCCAAAAGTTTCTGAGCAACACGTTCCCTAACAAAGTGAAAATCAATTTCTATGTGCTTTGTTTGTACATGAAAGACTGGATTTGTAGATAAATACTTTGCTCCCAAATTATCACACCATAACCGTGCTATCGGTGGGTGAGGCACACCAAGTTCTTGTAGGAGCTTCTGAACCCATATCATTTCAGCAGTTGCGTTGGCAAGAGCTTTATATTCTGCTTCAGTGGAGGAACGGGACACAGTTGGCTGTTTTCTGGCACTCCAGGAAATCAAATTTGTGCCTAAAAATACAGCAAAACCGCTTGTGGACCTCCTGTCATCCACACATCCAGCCCAATCTGCATCTAAAAAAGCAATCACAAGCATGGAGGGTGATTTTCTAATTTTGAGACCAATAGGCAAAGATCCCTGTATATATCGTAATATTCTTTTGACTGCAGTCCAATGAACTATGGTAGGAGCATGAAGGAACTGACAAACTTTGTTCACAGCAAAACAAATGTCTGGTCGGGTGAGTGTAAGATATTGTAGAGCACCTACCATACTGCAATATTTAGTAGAGTCTTCAGCACCAAGTGGATCACCATCTGTTAAACTGAGTGTTTTAGAGGTAGATAATGGTGTATCAACTGATTTGCAATTTGTCATGCCTGCCCGGACTAAGATGTCAGAGGCATATTTTTGCTGAGACATTACTATTCCATCTTGAGTTTTTTTGACTTCAATACCCAAGAAGTAGCGAAGATCACCAAGATCCTTAACAGCAAATTCATGTTGTAGGTCTTAGAGAAGTGCATCTGTAGCTGTTTGAGAACAACTTGCCACAATAATATCATCAACATAGACTAGAACAAATAGTGTGTAACCTCCTTTTTGATAGCAAAATAGTGATGTGTCATCTTTAGAGGGAATGAAACCAAGCCTCACCAATTTACTGCAAAGGCGTGCATACCAGGCTCTAGGAGCTTGTTTTAATCCATAAAGTGCTTTATCTTGTTTGCACACATAAGAAGGATGAACTTTATCAATGTACCCAGGTGGTTGATACATGTACACTTCTTCTTCTAATACACCATTCAAAAAGGCATTTTGAACATCAAGTTGTCATAGAGACCATCCTTTTGTGACTGTAATGGACAAAACAAGTCTAATGGTGGCAGCCTTAACTACAGGACTAAAGGTGTCTTCGTAGTCAATACCATATCTTTGCTTGAACCCCTTTGCAACTAGGTGAGCTTTGTATCTGTCAATGGTTCCATCTACTTTCTTTTTAATTTTATACACCCATTTGCACCCAATAATATTTTTGCCTTTTGGTTTGGGAACTAGCTTCCAAGTCTTGTTGCAAAGAAGGGCTTGATATTCACTATCCATAGTTGTGACCCAATTTTTATTTTCATGAGCAGCAGCTATTGTGGATGGCTCATTACTAGATGTTGTTGCTACATTGCACCATCTAACGGTACCATCTGTGTAAAGTTTGGGTCTTGTTATACCTTACCGGAGATGTGTAGCCGGGCGTTGTGTAGGAGCGACTATAAGGTCCGCTGCCGTAGACGATGTAGAGGAGAAAATCTCCCCCTCAAGAGCAGTTGGCGCTTTGTTGGCGGGAGTCACTGCATCATTTGTCGGAGCTCCTGCTGTGTTTGATGTCGAGGCGGGATCAACATGCAGTTGATTTTCCCCACCCGTGGGAGATGTTGCATGCAAGCTTAGCGCAGAGGTTCCGGGTGTGCTGCCCGCATTTGTTGTTGAGCCAGGATTAGCTTGTGGCTGATGACACCCACCCATAATAGCAGGAGTGTGAGATCTGGTTGCATGCGGATCCACCTCATGCCTTGCACTAGATGTGTCATGTAGTATCTGCATGTGATAACGCTGGAGCAGACTTGTATCTTCACGGTTTTGCGCTGCGTTTGGTCCTGCAATTTCTGTATCATGCAAGGAACTTGGCACGACATTAGTAGAAGCAGATGGAGATGTATATTGGTCAAATAGAATTGCATCCCCAAAACTAGCATTTGGACTAAGTAGGGACAAAGGAAAAGAGCAATTTTGGCTCTAAGACATGCACCAGCATTTGGGTGAAGTGAGGCAAAAGGAAAGATGCTTTCATCAAAGACTACATCTCTAGAATATAAATACGGCCTTCAGTGGGATCCAAACATTTAAAGCCTTTGTGCATGTGAGTGTAGCCAAGAAAAACACATTTTTTGATCAGAATTGAAGTTTCTTGGAATTATAAGGCCGAAGGTTTGGCCAAACCGCACAACCAAAAGTGCGCAAGAAACTGTAATCAGGTGTTGTTCCATAAAGATGTTCAAAAGGAGATTCATTGTTAATTGTTTTGGAAGGGCATCAGTTTATTAAAAAATAGCTGTGAGAAAAGCGTCATCCCAGAATTTTAAGGGAATAGATGCATGTGCAAGAAGTGTGAGTCCCATATCAACAATGTGCCTATGTTTGCGCTCCACAGAGCTATTTTGTTGGTGAGCATGAGGACAGAAAACTTGTTGAGTTATGCCAATGTGTTTAAAAAAGGTATTCAAGGATTGATACTCTCCTCCCCAATCAGTTTGTATGGATCAAATCTTGCAATCAAACTATCGTTCAACAAGATTTTGAAAATCTTGAAAACATTGAAAAACTTTGAATTTATAGCATAAAAGATAAATCCACACAAATTTACTATAGTCATCAATGAAACTCACATAATAAGCATGTATTCCAACTGAGATAGGGGCTGGTCCCCATACATCAGAAAAAATAAGTTCCATAGGGCTAGTTGACACACTGCTAGACCTAGGATAGGGTAATTGATGGTGTTTGCCTTGCTGACGTGCATCACACACATGATTATTTTGATCTCTAACAAAAGGAAGATTATGGCGATGTTGGGGAACAACTTTGACATGAAAACCCCTCATCCAAACTTTGAAGTACAATATAGATGTCTGATCGAGTATCATGAGATATGTAACAACCCTAGAAATCCGGTCTCTAAAAATACGGGCTTTCAAAAATTTTTCTAAAGTTTACCGGTGTATGGTGGATGTCATGTAGGAAACCTAGTTGCACAAATAGCACCTGACGTTAGCCCAAGCATTGCATTTAATAACCAGAGTTTGATTCGCCTCTTATTCGATTTTATGTGATGTTAATAAAAATCGAATAACCTTTTAATACATGTATATATATATATGCCTGCTACCGACCCCCGCTCTGGCCCAGCCAGCGGCCCAGCCCCGTCACGCTCTCGACCGTCGGCGCACACGCGCTCGCTCGCGCGCCCGCCCGACCTGCCGCCCGCCCGAGCTCGAGGCCCAGCTCGGCCTGCTGCGCTGCTGCCTGCCCGAGCTCGAGGCCCAGCTCGGCCTGCGCCCGCGCGCTGCCGCGTTTCGCCCGCGCGCGCTCGACCGTCCACCGACCGCCGGCCCAACAAGGCGGCCCACCAAGGGCCTGCCGCCGTATGCGCCCGCGCCCTCCCCTTTCTCTCGCTGACGCGTGGGACCGTGCTGTCAGCTTCCACCTTTTACCACTTCTGGTCGACCGCGCGTCGCGTCCGACGCACCATTTTTGTGCACCGCGCGCCTCCGCCGTCCGCCCGAGTACGGCCGCGTTCCGCGCCGTCCATCTAACCGCCTGCTTGCGCCGCGCTTCACCGAACCCTAACCCTAATCGTGGCCGCGCACAGCCGCCCGATGGGCATCTTCTGCCTCCGCCGTCCATGGCCGGCCGCCGTGCCTATTTAAGGAGGAGCACCCTGGCCTCTAGGGTTTCCCCATCGCCCCGCCGTCTTTGTGGAGACCGCCGCCAGATCGGTCGAGAGAGAGAGAGGGAGGGAGGAGCAGGAAGGAGGCGGAGCTAGAGTGCTGCTGCTGCCGCCGTCCGCGCGCTGAGGAGGACCTGGGAGCGCCGCATACCCACCTCGACGCCCGGCTTCGCTCCCCTGCACCGAGTCGCCACCAAGCCTGCGTCACCTGCCTCGACCGTCGCTGCGCGAGTAAGCATCCCCGCCCTCGCCCTGCTCGGCCATGGCCACCACCAGTACATCGTCGATGTTCTCGCACCCCTTACCCCTGTTTCCTTCCTTACCGCGACCGATAGCTTCGCCGTAGTCTAGAGCACGTTTTTGGCAACCTCTTGGAGCCGGCACGGGCCACAGTTGGAGCCACGCACTTTTGCAGCTCTGGCCTCCCCGGACTCTGGCCGCCGGAGCGTCCGCCGTGGCCGCCGAGCCGCGCACGCCCCGCCGTGCCTCGACTAGCCCCGGTAGCTAGCTCATGGAGATCCCAGCTTCTCCCATCGAAGGGCAAGAAGGAAGATGGAGACCAACGCCCGGTTTCGCCGGCAGATTTGGCCTCGCCGTCGCCAGACGCTGCTGCCGCGCCTCGCTGACCGCCACCGGCTTGAGGGTCGATTTCCCCGAGTTAGAGCACCTAGCCGACCAGCCACGTAGCTCAGCTTAAGCTCCGACATTCGTCGAGGGTCCACCCGACCAGTCGAGGTTCCGCCCGACGAGTCGAGGGTCCGATCGACGAGTCGAGGGTCCGCCCGACGTTCGTCGAGGGTCCACCCGACATTCGTCGATGGTCCGCCCGACGAGTCGAGGGTCCGCCCGACGGAGTCGAGGTCCTGGCCCTAATCGAGGCCCTGCCCGAGTCGAGGTCCCGGCTCGAGGCCAGATGGTCAAGTCTCGAGGGGCACACTGTTCTCGAGGGCTGCCCCTTTCGTGCGAACAAAGTTCCGTCTTCGAGGTCATGCCCGTTCGCCGAGCGAAGTTTCGTTCTCGAGGCCAGTCCGTTCGCCGAGCGAAGTTTCGTTCTCGAGGCCAGTCCGTTCGCCGGGCGAGGCTTCGTTCTCGAGGCCAGTCCGTTCGCCAGGCGAGGTTTCGTTCTCGAGGCCAGTCCGTTCGCCAGAGCGAGCTCCGTCCTCGAGGGGTCGACCGGACCGCCCCACCTCGAGTGTACAGTGCCGACCAAACTCGAACCAGATCCAGCCCTGTCCTTTCGAGGCCCAGTCGAGACCGTCAACGTTGACCGTTGACCTGGCCCCACCTGTCAGTGACCAGACAGTGGACCCCACCTGTCAGCCGCTGATTGGTCCCGTCAGTGCTGATGTCAGCATGACATCAGCACATCCTCAGCTGCACTGTTCTGCACGCCACGTGGCCCAATCAGGAGCTGCCACGTGTCAGCACCAGGTTAATCTGCCCTTTTTCTTTTTCCGAGAATAGAATAAACTTCGAAAATTCATAACTTCTTCATACGAACTCCGAAAAATATGAACCAAGTGTCCAAATTTTCATAAAAATAAGCTCTACGTCATAGGCTTGTGTATGAGTGCATTTGGAGTTATTGAATTTTATTGCTTCTTTGTGTTGACTCTATAGGAGCCGCTAACGCGGCTATTATGTCTCGTTTCAGAGGAGGATCAGCTTGAGGAGGACGACTACGAGTACGAGGAGGAGCTCGGTGACGACTTCACAGGTGCCACACCCCACCCAACCTCGTAGATCCTATTACGCATGGCATAATATCTAGTTGCTAGTGCTTTAATTATGAATATCACCTGATGATAGGTTGCATGGTAGAACTGCCTGATGAGCCTTTACCTTGTCGCAACCTTACTCCTGCACACCTGCTGATAGGCTAGACGCTTGCTTATTTTATCTATGATGCTTTACTTCTACTACGCTTATATCTGTGTGATAATGATGCGTGGTGGAGAGTATGGTCATATGGTTGAGGCACGTGGTGCCACTTTACTTGGGGAGAGTGCTGCGTGCGTCTTGGGTGTGTGGTGAGGGTTGAGTCGATCGGACAGGATTCTACGACGAGCCATGTGGGCGAGTCTTGCCGGGGAATGTGTTCTGGGCATTCCCGTGTGAGGTGCTTGTGGCGGGCACATTGTGATGCATAAGGAGATCCCGGGGGTGAGAACCTTCGTGGAGCGAAGCCCCGGAAAGGAGGTGCTGTTGTAGCACGGACTGTTGTAGTCCAAAAGAGAAGATAATCCTGTCTGATCCCCCCTAGGACCTGATATCTCTTGAGGACCGGAACCTTGGGACTTACGTGCTCACCACTCGCTCTTGAATGGGCGGGAGACGGATGTCTGACTAGCTAGGACGGTGCCACTACTACTAGGTTGTTAGCAGAAAGTGTCGGGAGGTACGGGCGTGGAGACCCACACCCTCCTTAGACAGCATAGTGACCACGGGGGCCCGGTACTATGTCTCACAGTCTCAGTGTGCCGGTGGTACCTATCCGGGATGTCCCAGTACTGAGTGGTAGGGTGGCATCGCACCGGTTAGAAAGCAGCCGGAATCAGCTTAGGCGGGGCACCGCCGATGATAGTGATCTTGTGGTTACGGGAGTACACGCTCTGCAGAGTTTATGAATCTATATATAGTCCGTGGGCCACTGGTATGGCTCTTTCCTAAGACCCACGCTTCTCGGGAGTAGTGAGAGGAGTCCTTCTATTTCTCCCCCTGGTGTTACCCTTCCGGCTGTGAGCCGCTGAGACAGGCTCCGAGAGGGAGTTGGACCTGTCGACTGAGTGCGAGAGGGTGAGATGTGTGTGATGGTGATGGAATGGGTTTGGATGTGTGGATGAGATGGATTAAAATTTGATGAATTATATTATATAATATTGGTCACTGTTTGCATAGGAAACTACAGCCACATAATAGGTCGATTTGATTATATCCTTGCATCCCACCAAATACTACATAGCAAAAGCAAAGCATAGGGTGGGAGATGTGGCCAGTACAAACCGTACTGAAAATTATTTGGCAGGTGAGCCCGACTACGACTATGACGATGAGGAGGAGTAGACGTCTCGTTCCTACGCTCAGGCTTCTTTTTGGAGATTTTATTGTACTTTCGCCTTTTGCAGCTGTTCCAGAGGCTGCTGCTACTCTGATGATTCCGCCAGTGTGGCGATGAATTATTTATGTAATTCCCCCTAATTGTAATCTTTTGTACGATGTATGGATCCTGTATCGACTATTGCGAGATAATGAGATGGTTTGAAGCTTCAAACTATTATATTATCCGCCATTCTGTGTATTTTCCCTTCGTGGAAAATTGAGGATGTTTCAAGATAAACACAGCGAAGATGATTTAATGACTTTGTTTGATTCTCTTCGGGCTTCGCTTCTCGATATGGGTTGAAAAGCGGCTTCGCTTGGAACTTGGCTTCGCTCAACAGCTAGCGAAGACAACATTCCAATTTTGACTTCGCGTGACAGCTAGCGAAGTCAACATTCCAACTTCGCTAGGAGAAGTGATCATGACCTTTCGCTAGGCCAAGAAAATCACGTGGAAGCTGAAGGTGTCCGAAAAAGATGTGGTTGAAAGACGAAGTGTGTTCCACCACTTCATCAATAGATTTCCCGGCTGATTGCGAGAAATGTTTTCAGTGATATTTGTAATTTTCATGTAATCACGAGGTCAGGGGGCCCCTATAAATACCACCTCGACTTGTAAAGATTGGATTCGGAATCAAATATAATGGCGACCAGCATATTGTATTCAACCTATATGTGTGTGTGATTTCTTCACCCAACATCTGGCGCTGTCTGTTTGTGTGATCGAAGACACCCATGACCACCACGCGGACGCAAAAGGCAAGACTCAGCAAAAAAGCAGCTTCGGTTGGAGATAATTTAAACCAAAACAAAGACTCACTTTTGGAAGATGAGACAGAAACAGAAAACAGAGGCTTACAAGGAAATGAAGAAACTCAGAACAAAGAAAGAAGACTCAAAGAACTCAAAGATCAACTTATCATCAAGAAAAAACAGCTGGAGGAAGTATCAATCGCAGAAAATGAGAAAAGTATTTAAGGCAAAAAATCACAGAAGCAGAGGCTGAACTAAGAAAGATCAATGATGAAATAGAAAATGAGAGCAAAGTCATGATTCAAGATCCAAACTCAGCAAGCAAAAACATCAACAGCAAAGAAAACCAAAGTCAAATAGTAACAATCGATACAGACTCGCCTTTGTCAATCGACATTCAGCTAGCGAAGTGGCCAGCAGGTTTCAAATTCAATATCATCCCAACCTACAACGGCATGTCCGACCCAGGATAATTTCTTATGAGCTTCGAAGCAGCAGTAGCATCAGGCGAGGGAGATGCGAACACCTTAGCGAAGTCGCTCATCATGGCAGTAAGAGGACCAGCGCAGCATTGGTACTCTTCGCTAAAACCAAGGTCAATCAAATCTTGGGATCAACTTCGCACAACTTTGCTCCTAGATTTCCAAGGCTTACAAAGAGTCAAACTCACCAGCGATGATCTTTTCAACATCAAGCAGCACAAAAGAACCATTGAGCCAATATTATAAAAGATTTGTACAAACAAAAGCTCAAATACCAAACATACCAGACAAAGTTGTCATCATAGCAGCAATCAAAGGACTGCGAGCAGGCCAACTTTCATCCCACTTCAAAAGGGAAAGACCAACCATAGTGGAAAAATTATATGAAGAAATAAGAAAATACTGTGAGTCCGACGAAGACTACAGAAAAAGAATAGAAGAAGAGACAGAGAAAGAAACATGTCAAGATCAAATAACAATTCCCAACATCAAGAATAAATGCTGAGCGAAGACCATTTCAGAGGATAAATCACATCAACAACACGAGCGAAGTTGCCAGTCAAGGTCCAAGATAAAACAATCAAAGAATTTTCAAAACAACAGAAGTTACAAGGAAAACTTCCAGCAAAGGGCAAATTATAACAACCAAAGCATAAACTTTGAAAGAAAAATCTTGAGGCCCAAAGAAATGTACTGCATCATACATGGCAAAGGGGCTGGTCACACATCAAAGATGTGCCTAAGAGTAAAGAAAAGCATTGAAGAAGTACAAGAAGAAAATAGAGCAACTTCACAGCTGAAGGTTGTCAACCATCTAGCTCCCCAAAGAACAAGTTACTTGCCAATAACGTACCCTCAGCACATGTGGCCACCACCTCCGCCAATCTATAATTGCCAACCGCTAGCAGCGTGCCCGCAAAATCAATGGGGCCCAAGTCAGCAGCAAAGTTTCCACCCTGAAAGTTCAGTAGCAAATAGCAACCACCAAGTTCAATACAACAACATGCCCGAAGCATCAATAAGCAACGGAAATGCAGTCATCCCAAGCAAAGGCAGAATTATGAAAATATTTGGAGGAAACAACATGGAGCTTGATACAAGAAATGAAAGAAGAAATTATTTCAGAAGAGTAAACTCCATAGCAGTCGAAGGTCCATTCAAGAAAACAAGATGGTCCCACATGCCAATCACATTCTCAAAACAAGATCTCAAACTCAAAGATTACCCTCATATGGATGCAATGGTCATAGAAGCAAACATCGAAGGTTGGGAAGTAACAAAAATTTTGATAAATGGTGGCAGCTCAGCAGATATCATATTCACAAGAACTTTAGATGCAATGCAAATTGACAGAAAAATTTTGGGAAAAGCCGAGCACCCATTAGTTGGCTTCGGCGGAAAGAAAATAAACTCTGTCGGTAGAATTGTCTTGCCAGTCTCATTTGGAACAATGAATAATGCAAGAACAGATCAAATAGCATTCGATGTTGTCGAAATGCATAGCCAGTACAACGCAATCTTTGGAAGGGGAAGTTCAAATGCTTTCGAAGCCATAGTAAGCTACCCATACTTATTCATGAAGATGCCGGCAGTCAATGGCATCATAACCATCTTCAGTGATCAAACAGAGCCAATAAACATAGAAAGAGATGCAAGCCCAGCTTTTAAAAATATCCATGTGATACAAGAAAAAAAGAAGATGATGAGCTTGAAACTGAAAAAGCGAAGACACAAGAAAAAGCGAAGCCGTGCGAAGACACAAAGAAAGTACCAATCGACCCAATGGTGCCAGAAAGACAACTTACCATTGGCACAAATCTATCAAAAGAAGAAGAAGAAAAGATAATACAAGTCTTGTGAAGTAACAAGGATATCTTCGCCTGGTCTGCACAAGACCTAGGAGGAGTAAGCAGGGATGTCATTGTGCAAAAACTCAAGCTAAACATCGACCCAAACTTCAGGCCAAAAAAGCAAAAACTCAGAAAGTTATCAGAAGACAGAACACAAGCTGCGAAAGCCGAAGTCCAAAGATTTTTAGATGCAAAAGTTATAAGAGAAGTTCAATTCATAACATGGCTTGCAAACATAGTCATTGTGCAGAAGAAAAAAAGTGGAGAATGTGCATAGATTTCACAGATCTCAACAAAGCGTGCCCAAAAGACAACTTTCCATTACCAAGAATAGACACTTTGGTAGATCAGGCAGCAGGAAGTGAAATGCTCAGTTTCCTCGACTTCTATTCAGGCTACTATCAGATTTGGCTGAAAAAAGAAGACGAAGAGTACACAAGTTTCATTACACCATTCGGAACTTATTGTTTCCAAAGAATGGCCGAGGGGCTTCGCAATGCAGGAACAACTTTCATCAGAATGACATCCACAGTCCTCAAAGATCAAATACCAAGAAATCTACTTGCGTATGTTGATGACTTGGCAGTCAAAAGCAAAAAAAGAGAAGACCATGTTGAAGACTTACAAGAAACCTTCTCAAACCTCAGAAAAGCAAATCTAAAGTTGAACCCAGAAAAATGCACATTCGGAGTTCAAACAGGCAAAATTTTGGGGTGCATCGTATCCGCAAAAGGAACCAACCCGAACCCAGAGAAGGTGAAGGCAGTACTGAACATGCAAGTGCCAAGAAACATCAAGGACATTGAAAAGCTAACGGGAAGATTAGCTTCGCTGAATAGATTTATATCTAAATCAGCTGAGCGAAGCCTCCCAATATTTCAAGCAAAGGGAAAAAGGGAAAATTCAGCTGGGGTCTAGCACAACAAGAAGCTTTCAAAGAAATAAAAAAGCATCTATCCAATCCCACAACTTTGGCAACACCTGATCCAACAGCAGATTTGCTACTATATGTATCAGCAAACAAAAGTACAGTTAGTGCAGTACTGATACAAGAAGAAGAAAATGAGCACTCAACAAGACAAGTTCCAGTATACTTCACATCCGAAGCTCTGTCTGGATCAAAAATTTTCTATTTAGAAATCGAGAAAATTGCATATGCAGTACTCATGGCATCCAGAAAGTTGAAACACTACTTTCAAGCACACAAAATAAGAGTGCCAACAAATCAACCCCTCAAAGAAGTGCTACAAGGCTGCAAATCCTCAGGGAGATTGGGAAAATGGGCTGCAGAATTATCCCAATACTTCATCAAATTTGAGAAAAGAACAACAATCAAATCTCAAGTGTTGGCTTACTTCGTAGTAGATTGGACACCTTCAAAATACAATCAAGAAAGAATGGAGCAACCAGAATGGATAATCGATTATGACGGCGCTTGGGGCTTCGCTGGCGCAGGAGCAGTAGCAATCATAACCTCATCTTCTGAAATCAAACTCAAATACGCAGCAAGACTAGACTTTCAATGCACCAACAACATCATAGAATATGAGGCAGTATTATTGGGACATCACAAATCAAGAGCAATGGGAATCCAAAGCTAATAATCAAGACAGATTCTCAAGTTGTGGTTGGGCATATAGAGAAAAAGTACAAGAGATCCAGAGCTAGCAAAGTACCTTCAACTATTGAGGGATCAAGAAAAACACTTCGCTGGATTCACAGTAAAAAATATCTCAAGAAATGATAACACAGATGCAGACGAAATTGCAAAAGCCACCGCCCAAAAGTCAGAGTTACCACCAGAAGTATTCTTCCAAACTATCACCGAAGCCTCAACAAAAACAAAAGGTGAACATCAAAAGAAATACACATCATAGAAAGCGAAGACTGGAGAGCGTCAATCATAGCATTCCTCAAAGGATTTTATGAGACAGAAAATAAAGCTGATGAAATAAGAATGAGCAAAAGACCAGAAGCTACAAAATCATCAACGAAGAATTATACAAGGAAGGAGTTTGCCAACCACTACTAAAGTGCATTTCAAGAGAAGATGGGAAAAACTGTTGAGAGAAATACACGAGGGAATATGTGGATGTCACGCTGGGGTTAGATCAATAGTTGGAAAAGCCTTCAGACAAGGGTTTTTCTGGCCAACTGCCCAAAGTGACAGCAAAGAAATCATTCGGACTTGTCACAATTGCCAAATGGCAGGAAGTAAAGTCAATGTACTAGGAACAAACCTACAACCAATTGAGCTAACTTAGCCACTAGCAAGATGGGGAATCGACATAGTTGGAAAGTTACCCCCGGCTCAAGGCAACTACCAATATGCAATAGTTGCAGTCGAATATTTCACCAAGTGGATTGATGTGAAGCTAATAACAAACATGTCATCTCATACAATGAAAAAATTCCTATGGCAAAACATCATATGCAGATTTGGAGTTCCAAGACACATCACAGTAGATAATGAGACCCAATTTGATAGCGAAGATTTCAGAGAATACTGCCAATCAATGGGAATCAAACTCTGTTTCACATCCGTAAGGCACCCTC
Source organism: Bothriochloa decipiens (assembly GCA_023333625.1). Classification (NCBI taxonomy): domain Eukaryota; kingdom Viridiplantae; phylum Streptophyta; class Magnoliopsida; order Poales; family Poaceae; genus Bothriochloa; species Bothriochloa decipiens. Next base: position 2,049,943 of record CM041638.1, on the reverse strand, counting down.
AGTCCAACGGAGTAGTCAAAAGAGCAAATGGGATAATTTACACAAGAATTTCAAAGTGCTTAATAGATCTAAAAAAGGAAAATGCATCGACGAATTACCAAGAGTTATCTGGTCTCACAACACATCGAAGCCAAGGCCAACAGAATTTTCTCCATTCAAGTTACTTTATGGAGATGAAGCAATGACCCCCGAGGAAATAAAATATGAAGGTCCAAGAACAAACGAACACAGAAGAGGATCAAGCAACAAGCAAAGATTTACTCGAAGAAGAAAAAAATGAAGCACTAGAGAATATCAAAAAGTACCAACTTGAAACAAAGAAATGGTACAAAAAAAAGTCAAGCAAAGAGAATTAGCACCAGGAGATTTTGTCCTCAAAAGAAAAAGAGATGAAGACACAGTGGAAAAATTCCAACAAAAGTGGGAAGGTCCTTTCATCATCACAAGAACAAACAAAGAAGGTGCGTATCATCTAGCAAATATGAAAGGTGAGAAACTCAGTCACACTTGGAATATAGAAGCACTCCGCAAGTATTATCCATAAGCAAGAATTGCAAGATTAGTTTACTTTTCAGCAAAAGTAGAAGTAGAAATTGTCTTCATAAGCAAGTTTACATTCCTGAAAGCATAACTGAGCTGCACTCTTTTTCCACTTAGGGAAACCCTTCGCAGGGTTAGTGGTTTTTTAATTAGGCAGTCTCTTTGCAAATCTCATAAAATATAAATGAGAAAGTAGTTTCCCCAAAGATATGTCTCTAATTGCACAACTAAAAATACAAAATGCCGAAGAGTATATCCAACATATACTCCCATATCGGCACAAATTTTGCAAAATTAAGTTAGCATCAATATTTTATTAAATCTAAAAATGCTAACTTATCTAATTCAAAATTTGCTAAGGAAAATTTTTTGACTTCTTTTCATTAAGGTGAAAATGTTTTCAACTTCTAAGGAAGCGAACGCGTCCACTTCGCATGAAAAAGAAGGGACGGTATTTCAAAATTTGCTAAGGCAAATTTTTTGACTTCTTTTCACTAAGGTGAAAATGTTTTCAGCTTCTAAGGAAGCGAACGTGTCCACTTCGCATGAAAAAGAAGTGATGGTGTTTCAAAATTTGCTAAGGCAAATGTTTCAACTTCTTTTCACTAAGGTAAAAATGTTTTCAGCTTCTAAGGAAGCGAACACGTCCACTTCGCACGAAAAAGAAGGGACGGCGTTTCAAAATTTGCTAAGGCAAATTTTTTGACTTCTTTTCACTAAGGTGAAAATGTTTTCAGCTTCTAAGTTAACGTGTCCACTTCGCACGAAAAAGAAGGGACGACATTTCAAAATTTGCTAAGGCAAATTTTTTGACTTCTTTTCCCTAAGGTGAAAATATTTTCAGCTTCTAAGGAAGCGAACGCATCCACTTTGCACGAAAAAGAAGAGACGACATTTTAAAATTTGCTAAGGCAAATTTCTCGATTTCTTTTCTCCAAGGAAAAAATATTTCAAACCTCCAAGCGAAGCACACATGTGTACTTCGAACAAAAAAGAAGGCAAATTTCCCAACAAAGCGCATACGTCCATTCTGAACGAAAATAAGGAATTCCTAAAAATACAAGCAATATAATTCAAAGTATTTATTCTGTACCCATTCATACAAACGAAGGAAAACTCACGAACTTCGCAATACAAGAAGATGTCCACAATACAACTTATCCAATTACAAACAAAATATGTTTACAAAATCAGTCATCTGGAGAACTAACTACTTCGGTAGCATCACCAAGTCTGTCGCTCACAACTTCGTTAATAATTTCGTCCGCTCCACGGCGTAAATAGTCCTCACAAACACTCGTCGGCGAAGTACTTGACTCAGATGACTATAAGAAGAGGAGGTTAGAAAACAAGAGTCTAACCACAGAAGAAAAGTAAACTTCACACATCAAATTTTTACCTGTGCAAAGCCTGTAAAATCAAAAACTCAGCAATTAGGAGGCCTAATATTACGACATCGTTTTTTCACATTTATAAAAAATTTGTGAGATAGAATGACCAAAAAAGTTCAAGTTTAAAATAACGAGAGCAAAACTTACGAGCAAGGAAATCATCGACATCACATCCATCACACTCTGTACGAAAATCATAAAACTCGGCAGGCTCGAAAACGAAGTCATCTTTACACATTAATAATGGAACGATGTCTTCGTCATCCTGCACAGGCACAGCATGAGGAACTTGCGCAGGATGGACAAAATAGTCAAACAGCTTTCAAGTGTATATCTTACAAAGACGATAACTTAGATCCATTGTATCTCAAAACCTCTCATCTCACAAAAGAAAAAAACAGCTAGAGCCTAAGGATGACCGCCACTAACATTGCTAGATTTGGCACTGCCTTGATCTCTAGCATCGGCATCCCTCTTCGCGGCTTCCTTCGCATCCTTCCGTGCAGCCTCCACCTCTTTTGCAATTTGCTGACACAAAAAGAGAAGAAAAGTTAGACATGAAACACAATAAAAAACAACAATTAAGTGTAAAATTTACCCTCAGTAATTTCTCTCTAGCTTTATCAAAGCAATGGGCCCGACCACCTGACCTCCAATACTGCTCAAGATATTTGTTACACAACACTTGTGTCACCTTCATCACATTAGTAAGTTCACCCACAAAAGGAAACTTGTAGTTGGCATCACAAAATTGTGCAAACATAGGATCTTGACTTTGTTTCATCAAATGAAACAAAGCACGAGCAGAGTAATATACCCCAATATCAACTGTGGTCTCGGTAACTCGGGAAAAATCTTCATATTGACGACAAAGCCAACTGAAGAAGCTATCACGATCACCAAGCTCCCAACATTTTTCCTCAGGGCAAGCTCTAAACTTTTCATAGCATTCAAAACAAAGTTCCCAAATCCGGTTGCAATTGTCGAAGAAGGACTTATCCTGCTCCTGCAATTTTTCTCAATACGCCTCATGTCTTCCTCAACTTTTCATTATCCTCCATAATCCTCTTGATGTCATCCTCTTTTTCTTCAACTCGAGAAAGAGCACTGATAAGTTTACCTTCCTGTGAGCATCTACAGCATCAGCTCTTTCCTTTTCTTTCTCGGCAAGTTGCTTCTTTAGATTTTTAATTTCAACTTGATGATCACGTTCACGAAGAGCAAAATTTTTCTCTGTCTCTTCTAAACCCATTCGCAGCCCTCTCATCAAGATAGAACCTTTGTACATCATAGACAACCCAGCATCAGCAACTTTGAGCAAAGGCTTCTTCGATACTTCAAGTTCTGCATCAGGGACAGTGAAGGCCTTGTCTATACACTTCGCTAATTGAACCTCAGAAGTACGAGGCATCATCCGAAGTTTATCAGACCCAATGCCTATAAACTTGAAGCAGTCAAGACCCAAACCTTTCTCCTGACAAAACTCTAAGCCCCGCTTTAGCACATCAGAAACTTCCCCTCCGTCAACAGCAGGGGCAACAGGAGTTGCAGGATCTTGCTGAACATTCTTCATTTTGCCAAAATCAACATTCTTTTGGGGAGAAGATGGTGCATGAGGAAACATAGTTTCTGCAAAAATAGAAACCAGGAGTTAGCAAAAGAAAGATAGTTCAAGTAAAAAGGAAACATGAGGGCGTAGTACTCACCAGTAGAAACGTGCTCTCCCAAACTGCAATCAACCTTCTGGTCAGTCTCAACATGAATAGTGGAACTTGACAAGCGCAAAAACCTCTCTTCATTAACTACATCATCAAAAACCTCGTCTTCACTCTCCTCAAGATTAAGAGAATAAACTCTAGAGCCTTTTCTCACTGCTTTCGGAACACCAACTTCACCAACCCCGACTACTGCAGGGTCTTCAAGCGAAGTAGTCTTCCCGGCATCAACACTCTCATCATGAGATCCAGCGACAGAACCTCAGAGCCAAACTTTGGCGAAGTCGACCCAGCAGTCTTTTGAAAATCTATAACTTGAGTCCCTTTTGCAGAGACCAAGATAACTCTAGCACCAGCTTCACCAAAACCGCTGGTAGAAGCACCATGAGCTTGCAAATTCTGTACGTTTTCGTTAAGTGGAGTAAGTAATAGTGGAGCCAAACCACTAGAAGAGAAAGTCATACAAATTTTTCTCACCTCATCCTCAACATCTTCAGAAACAGGAAAAACAATATCATCACCGTCACCACCACCTCTAATAGCCTCAACACCACTTTCGCCACCAGCACCGACATCAGAAACAATGTACCCTTCAATATCCAAAGTCTGATCAAGGATAGCGTCAAGTTCTTCGCTATCTAGAAGAACAGCAGGACTGTTATTCTTCTTGACCTTCTTCGCAACAACCTTGGTTGCACCTTCAGCAGCCTTACGCTTCCCTTTCGCCTGAGCAGCAGTCTCCTTCTTCCGGCCTTGTTTCTTCTCATGACTATAAGCAGGAGGAGGTCTCTCATGATATTCAACCTTAGCAACCTCTAAAACCCTATTCAAGTGCTTATATTCCAAACCAATAATTTTATCTATACTATCCTTTTCGCTCTTCACATATTTACCAAGTAAATCATCTGCCCTATTTTTGACAGATTTCACAAATTCTTCATCCGAAGCAAATGTCATCGGGCGATAAAAATCATTGTCAGGAAACTTGTAGTTGATGCCACGAATCTGCTTAGGATAGAAGCGTGAGAAAGTTCACCCTTTCTTCAGTGGCTAAATTCTAGCTACAGCATACTCTTCAACGATATCACGGGCACATTGCAGCGAAGCTGTTGCCTTGTAAGCCTTTACTGCAATCTTGGAAATCATAGTAGGAGGAAAGGAAGGAGTACACACAAATCTTTCAATAACCATTTTCGTAGCCAAAGGATACCTTTTCATCATCCTCTTTGTAATAGGATCCCTTTTCTTAACCATTGGCACCTTATGATAAAACTAGTACCTGGACCAGTCACCAACTCCCCACTTGTTCTTTGTGGCAGGAGAGATCTGAGCAGCATTACGAGCTATCTTAAAACTGTAGCAAAAAAATGCTTAGTAATCAAATGACCATCAAGCATAAATGTCTTATACTGAGTGTGCATCTCAAACAGCTTGCAAAAAGGAACAATGTTGTCATTGGCTTCCAAAGATCTCACAGCCCAAATAAATTGTGACAATCTAACCACTCCGTTAGGTGTCAAATGATGCATTTGTATGTTGAAGGCCTTTAACACATCCTTAAGGAAATCTCGGCATGGAAACCGAAGCCCAGCAGTAAAAAGGTCACGATAAAAAATACACTCATCAGGATGAGGTCGAGGGTTAGTTTCATCAGCATCAGGAATTCTGACGAGGTCACAATCAAGAACTCACAGCCTTACCATTTCATCAAGGCAGCTCTTATCAAACAGACTTCTACCGAAGGTCAACGTATAACCCTCGTCATCCCTAATTAAATCCTCAACCGAAGCATCAACATTTTCCAAGTTTTCATCATCTGAATCCGAATGAGACTTATCTTCATCAACTCTGTCACTCTCCTGGGACCGAATCTGATCTTGCAAATCCTCAGAAGACATCTCGAACGAAGTCGTCAAACAAACTCCACTGACGCAGTCAGAGGAAAACAAGCCAAAAACACCAGTCGCCCAGAAAACTATGAAGTGGAAAAACTATCTCAAATTCTTCAATCGAAGAAAAATTTTTGCCAGCGTTTTCCCTCTTTCAAAGATGACAGCCTCAGGGGGGCATCACTATTTATAGGCACTTCTAGTCAAAGATAATAGTTGTCACCCAAATGGTCAAACTAGTCGTTGCATTTTCAAAAATAATATGAACAACGGCCAACTCCAAAGTTTGGACAGTGTTTACTAAGCAAAGTTTATTCAAACTTCGCGGGATTCAGACCTTTGGAGTAGGCCTTCGCCCGTGAGGGGCTGCTGTTGGGGAACAACTTTGACATAAAAACCCCTCGTCCAAACTTTGAAGTACAATATAGATGTCGGATCGAGTATCATGAGATAAACACAGTGAAGATGATTTAATGACTTCGTTTATTCTCTTCGGGCTTCGCTTCTCAATATGGGTTGGAAAGCGGCTTCGCTTGGAACTTGGCTTCGCTCAACAGCTAGCGAAGAAAACATTCCAATTTCAACTTCGTGCGATAGCTAGCAAAGTCAACATTCCAACTTGGCTAGGAGAAGTGATCATGACCTTTCGCCTGGCCAAGAAAATCACATGGAGGCTGAAGTTTTCCAAAAAAGATGTGGTTGAAAGACTAAGTGTGTTCCACCACTTCGTCAATAGATTTCCCGGCTGATTGCGAGAAATGTTTTCAGTGATATTTGTAATTTTCATGTAATTGCGAGGTCAGGGGGGCCCTATAAATACCCCCTTGACTTGTAAAGATTGGATTTGGAATCAAATATAATGGCGACCAGCATATTAAACCTATATGTGTGTGTGATTTCGTCACCCAATAGGCGGCTAAGGACCTACTGAACAACTAGAGTGGATGCATGGCCTAGCCTATGATGCCATAAAGATCTAGAAGGCTTCATAACTCCAAGCCCCTACTTATTTGAGTTTGGTTTGAATGGGTAAAGTCCTCCTTCACATCTTCCGCTGTGGAGGATTTTGTCCGTCTGTTGTTCCTTAATAAAAAAATGATTAAGATGAAAGTCAAGGTATGCATTATTGTCACAAGCAAGACGATTGATGGAGATAAGATTTTTGCTAGCTTTAGGAACATGGAGAATCTTTTTAAATTGGAGAGAACTAGTTGGGGAATTCAAAAAGCTATGACCAACATAATCAATCTCCATACCTTCTCTGTTTGCAGCGTGCACCTGATCTCCACTCATGTACCTATCACGTACAGTGAGTTTCTCCAGCTTTCTGGTGATGTGGTCAGTTGCTCTAGAGTCGAGGTACCAGTTTATGTCGACGCCGTAGGAGGTGGTGGCAGACGAAGCTGATTTCTTTTGTGGAGGAGAGGGTCTAGTGAAATTTTCATCATACCTATTGTAGCATCGTGCTGTGCCGTGACCTTCTTTCCCACAGACTTGACAAATCACGCCATGCTAGAAGTTGGGGCCATGGGAGCGGCCACAGACTTGGCGGGGCACGCCACGTCCGCGGACCCCACCACCGCGGGTGAAGCCACCGCGGTTGCGACCACCACGTCCACGCGATTGGTACTGGTTGCCAGCACCGTGGCTCCCCCGAGATGCGATGTTCACGGAGGATTGACTACCGCCACCGTGCATATCAAGCCATTGTTCATGGCTGACGAGTTGAGTGAACAACTCGCTGACCTTGATCGGCTCAACACGCAGGGTGTTGCCGGAGATGACGGAGTCGAAGGGTTCATCCAACCTGACCAGGATGTATGACATGAGTTCTTCGTCATCGAGTTTCTTGCCCACCGACGCCATGTCTTCAGCGAGGCTTTTCATCTTGCCGAAGTATTTGGCAATTGTAGAGCTTCCTCTGGACGCGGTCGCAAGCGCCATCCTCGTGGCGATGACCCGCGCCCGGGATTGGGCTGCAAAGAGCCCTTCAATGGCAGCCCACGTGCCGACCACCATGATCTCGGTGTTGACATGACCGAGAATCTCCTTAGAGAGAGATGACAACAGGTAGCTCAGAACCTGCTGTTCTTTGGCCGTCCAGACATCATAGTCCAGATTGGCTGTGGTTTCCTCCTTCCCTTCAGAATTTTTGGTGGTGATGGTGGGGGCTAGGGGTGTGGAAGATGGATGGATGAAGCTAGCGGCTTGGGAGCCTTTGATTGTAGGAATGACCTGTGCTTTCCATGCCTGATAATTAGCTCTTATGAGTTTATCAGAGATAGGAATGAGAGCAAGGCCAAGAGAAAATGCAGCGGGGAGGTGGAGGAATGCAGCGGGGAGGTGGAGGACGAAGAGAGGGCCACTGGAGGAGTTGGTCGAAGAAAAAATTCCGTGTGGAATTAGTTGCTTTGTGATACCATGTAGAAAATAAGATTAACAAGGATGCCCTTGGCTGCCCTCGGTTGCATCTTAAATAGGGGTAGAGAAAAGCCTCCACCGGTGGCAATATTTACAATTGCTTGGTTGCATGTCAAGGACCTCTAACATTACTTGGTTACATGTCAAGGATCTCTAATTGACTTGACTATCAACACATACCGCGCACACACCTAACACCTGGATTGACCATTGCCCAATATACACTTCTAATTCTAGGCCTATGCATGCCAATGACCATGCACACATAATGAATAATTCAATTCTCCTAACAGTCAACACCGGCGTCATCACCACCGCCTTCTTCGAGATGGCCATCGGGAAAAGGATGGAGCCGCGAACGTATCCGACCAGGCCGTCGTGCCACGACGTCGTCACGGGAGAGTGGACACCCTCGGCCGCGGACCTCGTAGTGGGGCGGGTGCCTGGGTTCGGCGTCATCACCAACATCATCGACGGTGACGAGTGCGGCCATGGTACCAAAGATGACCATAGTGAGAACCGGATCGAGTTCTACAAGCGCTTCTATGACATCCTTGGTGTCAGCTACGGCGATAACTTGGACTGCTACAGCCAGAAGCCCTTTGGCACGATGACAGTCACTACTACTGCCCCAGATCACGCTGACGCGTAGATTTAATGGGCAGGCACAATATATGCCAATGTAATAATAATATGCATGCATGTTTTCTTTATTAATTAATCCTGCATGAGCACGTTTAGTTTGATCTGTAGAGTGCATGTAGAGCTAGCATGTTTACTTTTGTCCCGGGTGTTTACTTTGATCCTCACTGATGGAGCTGCTCCTTGAGCGGATGCTAAAAAAAAGTGATCCAACACTGAAGCAGAGTAACAAGTACCTAAAAGAACATGTATTGCATTTTTTCTTCTTTTTGAGTCTTCATGGGCTGGTACCTGGCAGTAGCCGAAGAACGGCGGGAGACGCAAGAAGATAGAAGGCCAAACCAGTTTCTACCATTCCACCTGGAAGCCCAAGACAGAAGGACGAAGCCCGGTAATGAGCAAATGAGACCGCAGCCCAATATGAAGTTCTATGCTCTCGAGTGGGCGGGCGAGATCCTCAACTAGCCTTGCTTGTTTGAGCTTTAGGCCACTTTTATACTACTACTAGTAGCTTTTTTAACTGTTTAAAAGTCAAACAGCTCTCATCATGAACCAAAAGCTTATATGGATCACCACAGCAATCAGGAAAAGATCGAGATCATGTTTGAATTGCTCTGCCTGCTTCGAGTCTTGAATACTCCGTGTTTAGTGTTTCATGGTTTCATGGGACAAATGGTTTAGCCTGGTCACTAAGCACGGCCGCAACAATTCCGTTTCCAGCCTGCCTGGTGGAGGTCGACATCAACGCGCTGTGACTGAGTTGGGAGCACGACTCTATGCCTCAGTCACATCAATATGAAGCTCTGGACATGCGTTCACTACGAGAAATCAAACTTTTTGTGATAAAATTCATCATGACGGGGACAGTTTTTGTCATATAATGTCATTTTTTGTGACGACTTTTTTGGTGGCGTCACAAACTTATGAGCCCTAGAATTATTTGTGACGACCCTCCTTATTGTGTCACATAAAGGTACGCAGTTTCATCAAAATGTCCCACGTCAGGTGCTCGCCGTCAGTTATGTTTATATGACACTGTGACCTCTTTTTGTGTGATGATTTGGAGGCGTCACATTAAAAATTAACCGGTTCAAGCGTCAATATACCCCTGCAGGTGGACCTTACCCTATCGGTTGACCACTGTCATTATCCCCTTCTCCCCGACCCGAACTAAAGCAGAGGGCGGTGTGCACGGAGTTGGAACCGGTGCTGGCGCCTGGCGGAGTGAAGGGGGGCGAGTGATAGGGCTGCATCTCAGCGAGCACAGCGAGGATCTGGGCGGAAGCAGGTCACCCTCTCCTCCAACTGATGGCGCGGCTGCCTCTCCCCCAAGGTGGCCGGTGCTGCTCCCCAAGTGCTTGGTGCTCCTTCTCCCCCAAGGTGCTGATGGTGGCTACTGCCACCGCCATTCCCCTCCCCGTCCCCCACCATTTGGTGGTTTGCGTTGATGCCCCCATCATCTCCCCATTTGTCTTTGAGCGCTGCCTGCCTTTTTCTCTCAGCGCGGCTACCCCTAGCGGCTAGCAGCGAGCCATGAAGGCAGAGAAGGTGCAGAATGTGTGGTGCTTGATGTTTGTTTGTTTTTAGTTCGAATTCTTGATTGAATGGCTAGAACTCTATGGATCTGTAACCATTATCTAGGTTGGAGCAACTTTATGCTTCTTTTGGAGTATCCATTCTCCAGAAGGCATATATGTAGATACATATTTTTATGTTTTGGTGGACTTGGAAGAAATGTTGAATGGACAGAATTAGCTAGGTGCTACACTTTGGTAATTAGAAATTTGCTCCTTCGATGACCTAATGAATCCCCTATCTCTCATTCAAGCATCATGTCGTAAGCATCATCATCTACTGCTCGCACTCGACAGTCAGCTAGGGTTGCCCCCCTTGTTGTTGTTCCTGCTGCAGCACCTCTGCCCACTGCTGCCGATGTGGAGCCAATGGAGGATGATGTCACCGGGTTGCCATTGATAATGTGCCCGGATTGTAGGGACGTCTGGGTGTTTGCTACCACAACAACACAATCTAAGTATAACAATGGAAAGAGATATTTCAAGTGTCCCAGGAAGAACTTTTCAAATGTTAGTGTACTGGTTCCATTTGCATTTTGCCCCAATTTCATTTATGTTTGCTCCAATTTCATTACATGTTGTTGTTGTTTGGATGCAGGGGAAATGTAAGAGCTATTGGTTTGAGGAAGAATATGTGGTGTACCTACATGATAATGGTTATCTACTTGCAGTTGGGTCGACTATTGCAGAAGTTCCTGAGGTTGTGGGAAAAATTGAAGGCTTAGAGCAAAACATGAACAAGCTGAAGGAAATGGTAGGCAAGAACAGGGAAGGCTTGGGAAGCTGTATTTGTCTTGTGTGTGGATGCGTGAATGTAACAATGTTTGTGTTGTTGGCCATCATTTTGCTGGTAGCTGTAGTGTTCAAGTAGGCAAGGCTGATGATGGGCATGTCTGTTGAAGCTAAGTGTTGAAGAACATGATGTATTGAACCTCTTGTGTAAGATTTGTATTTTCATTTGTTATGAAGTATGGACATATGTTGTATGACAAATTGTGGTTTGATGAATAAATATCCCTGGTGGTTTGATGAAATTATGGCAGCATATATGTAACTTGGAGCATGTATCAATTGTGTACTTTCCATGACAACTTGTGGCCATTCTGTGACATTATCATGTGTCACAAAAACTCTAGGCACTGGTACAGACGCATTGCACCATATATCATCGTGAATGTAACTTGCATCATAAATGAATCCACTAAAACAGAAGCATTGCATATATCATAATTCAAATGTATCAGATTCACTCATACAAGTTCATAGTTCACAAATAGTTCCAGAAATGCAGAAGTTAGTCCTCATCACTAATACAAAGTACTGGTTCACAAAAAGCTCTTGAAATGCAAAAGTTAATCATCATCACTATACTCTTCTGACATGTTGCCTTCATCTAGATTGTGGTACTCAAGGAAGGTGTCATCATCATCATTGTATATTTCTTCATCTTGAACTCTATGTTGTTGTCGACGGATGCTCTGGACAATGTCTATACTGATAGGGCTGCCTGGATCATTGTCTATGTTCATCAAATCCATATTAGGATCTATGTCTCCCAATGTACCATGTCCCAATGAATTACTCTCCTCTTGGTATGCCTCCTGATATCTCATTTGTATTTGTTCATGAATTGGTTTCTTTCCATCAGACTCTTCAACATCAAATATATGTCGATGGCCAAATTCTTGTACCACTCGCCAACTTGGACCTAACTTTGTGTCTTCCAAGAAAAAACTTGTGAGGCTTCCGTGGCTACAATGAAAGGATCATTCTTATACCATCGACCTTAGATGTTAATGCTCTTGAAGTAACCATCATCTTTCGTCTGGTATGTCCTTCCCTCAAGATGGTACCATTCACACCGTAATAAGATTACAGTTCTATCCCCTCTGTTGTTCTTTGCATAAGTCAACTCGATAATGTCTGTGATAATCCCATAGAAGTCAATAGTGTCATCATTGTGTGAACCTGCACATTTAATGGTGGAGTTTTCTGTCTTCTTGTTCTCCTCACGAGCCAGAGTCTGGTACCATACCCCATTGATTATGCATGTTGTGTATGAACGTACATGCCTAATCGGCCCACATGCAAGTGAGTATAGGTCTTCATCAACATCTGTTGAGCCTTCATATTTCAATTTGGTAATCTACAGGAAAGGAAGACAATGAGTGAGTTTGAAAATTTATTGAATCATAAATTATATAGTCATGTTGTTGATCAAGTTGCACACACATGATTCTCAAACCATGCAGCGAACTGTGTTGACATCACTTTGTCAATGTAATTCACCCCTTGTTCTAATTCCTCCCTAAACTTGCTGCAATAATAAAGGTAGAAGTTAATCAGTTTGTTGTGACAGTAATATTGACTATAGTTGTCTAAAATGACACAACAATTACTCACTCTTTGTATTCGTCAACCTCTTCACAGTTATTTAGAACAAACCAAATCATGGAGTCATAGTCTATATCCTCATAATGAAGTTTAAAAGCACCGAGGCGGTTAATACCATGACCAAAAATACACAAACCATTGGGAGAGATGTTCTGGTGACCATCTAAGTTCCTTTCAGGCGTAGTGAACCTATTAATAATGTCACTGAAATATGTTGAGCACTGGGTCATACACTCATAGGCCGTGTATGCCTCTGCAATACAGCCTTTAGGTCTTTCTTGATTGCGGGCAAAACGCTTAAAGGTTCCCAATCTTCTCTCAATGGGATACATCCATCCATAGTGAACCGGTCCCCTTAGGAGTGCCTCATCAGGTAAGTGTACTGCTAGGTGAACCATAACGTCAAAGAATGTAGGAGGAAAAATCTTCTCTAGCTTGCAAAGGATGAGGACAATATCTTCCTTCGTCTTGTGTAGTGCATCAATCTTTAGAGTTTTGGAGCAAAGCTATCTAAAAAACCTACCCAATTCAGCAATTACTTCGTATACATCTTTGCGCACCAAACCACGAAGGCCAGTTGGTAAAATACATTGCAACATTATGTGACAGTCATGTGTTTTCAACCCATGCATTGATCCTCCTCCCTGCATATTGACGCATCTTGATATATTGGAAGCATAACCATCTAGAAATTTCACATTGCTCACAAACTGCAAGAACTTCTTCTTTGCTTCAGGTTGTAGAACGTAACAAGCTCTGGGCTTATTAGAGTCTCTCGGCAAATGAAGCTCTTTTCTTATACCTCTATCTTCCAAATGTAGTCTAGCATTCACTGTGTCCTTCGTCTTATTTGGAGTATTAAGTAGAGTGTGCAAAATGTTTTCACATATGTTTTTCTCTATGTGCATAACATCAAGGTTGTATTGTAGCTTCAGTTGTGATCAGTATAGCAAATCATTCAAGCTAGCCTTCACATGCCAAAATGGTTCTCCTTCACGGCGCTGTTTCCTTGATTGCTGCTTATCTGGATTCTTGCCTGGAACATAGCAAACTTCATTCAACCTTGCCATGACCTCATCTGCACTAAATTTCCTTGGCTGCTCTCTTTTTTCATGCTTGCCATTGAAATATTTTTTGTCCTCAATTCATGGTCAATAGGGAGAAAATGTCTATGGTCCATGAAACCAATTTTGTTTCTAAGACTACAGGAGCATGGATTCTCATCACAGTGCACACATGCAAAGTAACCCCTAGTGGTGACATGATACCTAAATCATGGTAATCATGAATTCCCCAAAGAATCGCTGCACGCAGATCGAAATCTTTGCCTTCATATGCATCATAAGTAGGGACACCCTCCCAAAGTTTAAGCATGTCTTTCATCAACGACTGCATGAACACATGGAAATCTTTGCCTGGTGATCTTTTGCCTGGAATTAGTAAAGTAAGCATATAATTTGATTGGTCCATACACATACATGGTGGCCAATTATACAGAATCACGATCACTGGCCAGATGCTATATGCATTGGTCATTTGACCATATGGGTTAAATCCATTAGTAGCAATGGCTACCCTCAAACTGTGGGGATCATCTGCAAAAGACTTGAAACTATTATCAAAGTCTTTCCAAGCTTGTCCATCAGCAGGATGTCTAATTTCATTCTTAACTTCTACCCTCTTTTCCTTGTGCCATCTTGCAAACTCTGCATGCTACTTTGACAAAAAAACCTTTGAAAGCGTGGAATTATTGGAAAGTAATGCAGGACCTTGTGAGGTACTTTTTTTTACCCTCGTTGTGAGCTTTCAATCTTGTGAAGCCACAAACTGGGCAATGTTGATCATTTTCATGGTCACCCCAAAACAAGGCACAGTCATACTTGCACACATCAATTTTCTCATAACCAAAACCCATCTTCTTGAGTACAGATTTCACTTCCCTATAGGACTTAGGGAGACCAGGCACATTTATCAAAGATGTTGATAACAACTCAAGGAATGCATCAAACCCAGAATTTGTTATCTGATTGTACACTTTTATATGCAGCAGTTTAATAATGAAACTTAGCCTAGACTCCTCAATGCAACCTGGATACAACTCACGCTTTGCCTCCTCCATGATGTGTTTATAAAATTTACCACCGATGCCATGGCTTGCTGCGGTGTACAAATCTTCAACCAACCCCTGAACTCCACGTGCACTATCTATGAAATCTTCAGCTAGTCCATCATCAAGTGGGGGCTGTTCATTTGTAGCCCATGGCATGTCTTCTGTACCAACAACGAGTGTGCCATCATCATAGTGTTCAACAGCATCTCCCTGTTGAACATCAACTCTGTGTTGAACATCATCTCCCTCTCCATGGTTAACCCACCTTGTATAGCACCTGGAAATACCATTGATGTGTAGGTCCTCCTCTACCTCACTTTGACTTTTTTCTTTTTGGTTCAAGCAATAACGACATGGACAGTTGATTTTTTCATCTGCATGAAATCTGCTTCTCACATGGGCCATGAATTGTTCAACACCGGCAACATAAGCTTGAGAAAATGGTAAGCTATTAAAAATCCAGCTTCTATCGGCCATCTTCACCTCCATAAGATAAGATGCAAAATTTGACACATCAAGTTCTATGCATCGTCACCTTGTTCTCCATCGAGTAGGTTCTATGAACAAAACTTAATAAAGTTTTTTAAAAAATTACCTTGAACAAGGCCCGATCTATAGCTGGTGGTCAGGTTGCGGTTGATGAGGCTTGGGTGCCCGTTGTGGTGGTGTCAGGGTGCCCGTCGGGGTGCTGCCAGTGACACGAGCTTCGGCGAGGCTGGGGTGCTGTCGGTGGTGCCCGTTGCCCCGTGCAATCGGCTGCTGCTAGGGGAGCCCGGCACGGCTGCTACCAGGGGAGCCCTGTGTGGCACAGATCCTGCAGGGGAGATGGAGGATCTATGGGTTGCCAACGAGGCTCGACGGGTTGGCTGGCCGGCATGCTTGCCGGCGAGGCTAGTCGGGTTGGCCGGCCGGCGTGCACCCAATAGCTCGTCGCTGATGGAGGTACCGGGTGGGGCAGGGGAAAGTGCCAGCGATGTGGCTAGGTCTGGTCACCGGCGAGGGGGCGAGGGTGGGTCGCCGGTGAGGGGGCTGGCCAGAGTGGCTTCCGCCACTGAACACGATGTGGCCGGGGTGGCCAAGTTTTTTTAAAAAAATTTAGCCACTACCCGATATGCTAAGTGTACCTAAAGGCTTGGGGGACCTACTGACATTTGGGCCCTGCTTGTCAACATTTCAATGACATGTGGGCCTAGAATTGTGGTTAGCCTCAGCTGTCATGAGTTCATTGTAAACTCATGATTTCTCTTTTTAATCCTTGGTACAAAGTTGTAACATGGAAATCTCCCGCATAAGTACTCCGAATTTGATGATTTTTTTCTAAAATTCTATAAAATCATGATCCATCAATGTATTGAATTGAAAGTGCTAATCTATTCATGTAACATAGTTTGCACAGTTCACAATTTGAATTTTAAAAAAATGATAACTAACACCCCACAATTGAACCTCCAAATGATTCCATCTAAGAAAGTTGTGAATACGAAAGATGCTCGACTCATCATGATCTTCATTTGTTAGTAACATCATTTTTTTCATCCGGCAAAGTTATATAAACCTTATTCACAAAATTTATGTATCTCTTACCTAGTTCATGGAACTATGAGAAAGATACATTGAATTTGTGAACAAGTTTTTTAAAAATATCTCGGATGAAAAAAGACCTTACTAACAAATAAAGATAATGATGAGCTGTCAAATGTTCATGTTGATGACTTTTTAATTTGAACTTATTTAGTACCC
>CM041638.1:1953387-2018527 GCA_023333625.1 Bothriochloa decipiens | reverse complement strand
TCCAAAATTCGCCACCGTCCACCGTGCATTCTCTCGATTGACCCCGCAATCGAGTGCGCCCGAGCCCGCTCCACTTTCCTCCACCCTCGCCTCGGCCGGTTGCTCCAAGGTATACTCGAATCGAAGCGTTTTCTCCCCGGCCGCCATTGCCGCACCTCGGCTTCACCGTGGTCCCACCGCTCTGGCCATCCTCCCTTGCCAGTAGGGTGCAAATCAGACGCGTCGTGGTAGATAGCTGCTAGGACGATGGTCAATGGCCTCGATTAGGGTTTCATGGGGTCGGATTTCCGTCGGGCCGCCGCTCGGAGTGCCGCCGCTCCGCCGCGCTCGAGCTCCGACCGCCTCCAGCCGCTCCCTCCCATCTTTAGTACCCTCGATAGATGCGCGCTGCTCTCCTCTCTCTTCTCCGCCGGTTGGTGACGCCGGAGCGTCGCCGGGACGGCCGGCCGAGCCTCACCGCCGACGAGGACCTTCGGGTTAGAATTTAGGAAACCCTAAGGTTCTCGGTGTAAAGTTGCCAGACACAGGGATTTACCTAATAGGGCTTGGTTAGTTTCGGGAATCTTCAGGGTCCCCGGTGTAAAGTGACTTTTTCTTTTTTCTTTTCCAGAATAGATTTCAGATTTTGTTTAAAGCTTTGAAAATTCATAACTTGCTCATTTTTCATCCAAATGAGTTGGTTCAACTTGCAGTATTTTTCTTATGAGATGATCTATGCATGAAAAATATGAAATGTGGAATTTGTGAAACTTTTCTATATAGCTTTATTTATCTCTATTAATTGTATTTATCTTAGAAAATGCATAACTAATTCTCTGTTGCTCAGAAAAATGTGAGACCAAGTTTGTTAGTCTTCTTATGTCATGCTCTATCTGTGAAAAATATTATTAGGCTATGTCATATGGAAATTTTGCTATGTCTAGTTATGGTGACTATCTTCATGTGAGGATAAATAATTCATAATAAATAATGTATAAGGAATTTGTGCATGAAACTTTTTGGGGAGTGTTTTTATGTCAATCTAGAGCTAATTATGTTCTGAGATCTGTTGTTTGATATACTTTTATGTACAAGTATTTTATGCCCCTGGAATTGTGCTGCCTTGTCATTTTTGTGCAGGATGAAGTACTTACTGTTTTGACTTAAAATTTTTATGGTAGTCTTTATTTGGTATGATTAAGCTTCTGTAATTTTTACAGAATTTTCTGAGTAGTCTAAAGTCATGTTATAGTTATACCCTGATTTCTTTCGTTTATAAATAATGCTTTAGAGTTATCATTTCATGTGAGTAAAAATGCTTTTTATGCTATTCATGAGATGTATGATCTGCTTTTGGTTGTGGTTCAGTAGAGTATAGAGTTCAAAACAATGGTTGTTTATAATTCTTTATAGTGTGCGAGTAAAGTTTTAATGTGAGGCCTATTTGGAGATTTATCGGTAGAAGAGAATGCAGATGACATGTGCTTATCATACATGTTTTCAAATATCATATCATTCATCTTAGCTGAGCATTTTTTTTACCATCACCATCAGCATTGTATTTATATGTATACACGGTATTCATACGTACTATGCATCATACAGGATCGTCAGAGCTCGCGACGGTAGTTCCCGGAGCACCAGGAGAGGAAGGCCAACAGGAAGCTTTGGTTCGGGAAGCAGCAGCCGAAGAGGATCCCGAAGCTGATCTTCTGGAGTGTCCCGACCACCAGCCAAGCGCTTTCCTGAAAGGCAAGCCCCGGAGCATTCTCCCTGTGGTTTGCAAAATATCTAACTTGAGTCCTTTACTTGTTTGCTGCATTAAGTTATAGGCGTTGTTTTATACCGTTGCTGCATTACTTATATTCCTTGCCACTGTTTATACTTCAACCCTGTTAGGTTCAGGTACGATTATTTGCTTAGCCCTGCTTAACTAGATCGGTAGAAGTCGGGTGATTTGCTGTCATCCGCGAGTCATAGGTGGTAACTCGGATGGTTGAATACATTGTTATCTTGGATAACCATGTGGAGATAATAAATCGAGACCGGGCGGGATTGGAGTTGAGAATGAACTGGAGGTTCAATGTGGTTTATCCCGTCTGTGTCGAACTAGGACCCCGTCTGTTGTACGTCCTCAAGTCATATTGAATTTATGCCTCACATTTAGCTGGAAGGATAAGTCGTTCCGACCGCGAAGCCTAATTTTGATTTGGGCCGGGAGTCGACCTGCTGTACGCATCGCATTGGTGAAGATGGGGGACCACGGGTTACGCGGTTGTAAGGCCTGAATATAGCATGGTGCGCCCTGCTGGCAGCCGGACGGTGCCCGGATGTGATGGTACCTGTTGATCTCGTGTTTTTCCTGAATTGGATGTCGGTGACCTGTAGCTCACTGTGGCTGGTGAGTGTGGTTTGTGTGAGGAGTACCCGCCAGCTGGTTAGTAATTGATTATAATCGCCATCGTTCCTGGACAGTGAACACTTGACTTGAGCAGCGACATCGTAGTAAGAAATTAAACAAGAGATGAGATGGTTGAGCTGTTGAGACTGAAAGATACTCAACCGGAATTGGTTACTTTCTGTTGAATAATTATTACCATGCTTGTTTAGTACAGGTGCTAATGTAGCATGATAAGGATAATCAGATTAAAACACATTGCTAGAAGGTTCTTATTAATTGTTTCTTAATGCAAGCTTTTTCGCAATTTAAATGAGTCAGCTATCCCTCTTACACAGCCTTGCATACTCCTTGGAGTCTTTTATTTTAGTTTATGATGGGTAAGTCTAGCTGAGTACATCCTCGTACTCAGGGTTTTATTTCCCATGTTTTTGCAGATGGTGAGATGCTTTATGGTTATTGTCAGAACTGTTTCTATCCCGCCTTGGGAGATGACTAGACCTTGGGCATGGTCACTCTTCTCGACTTGATGCTTTTGCTGGATGTGGACCAAGGACCTGGCACTGTATTTGAACTAAATGCGTGTGTGGCTTTAAACTATATCGCTTCCGCTTTTATTTGAATTTGAACATGGTTTGTAATAACTCTATTTCGTACTCTGATGATGTTTTAAACTTGATGCTTGTGAATGAGTACGCTAAACTATTACGATCTTGGTCGTGCCGTAAAAGTTTGAAATCCTTCGAGATTTCACGGACTACCGGGTTTATTAGGTCTCAATCATATGATTTGCTGAATTAATGGCGGATTATGTGCTTGTGCTCTAATAAATTGGTCGATTCTGTTACACCAGCCCCACTCCACCCTATCGGCGAACCTTGACGGAGAAGTTCGGTCCCCACCGGGGCTCGCACCGCCGGCAGCACCACCATGGCACTGCAGGGGCGCCACAACCACGGCTGGCCATGCCACCACGGCACCGGAGACGAGGTTGAACAACCACCATAAATTGGGGCCCAACCGCCGCGCCACCACACCAGCCAACCACTGTCCCTGGAGCAGGCCGGTCGACCAGATCTGGCCAGGAAAATGGGGCCGTCAGGGGAGAGGGGACCATCCAAACCACCACACCACCTAGGCCACCACCCCAGCCCCTTCACCGCGACCGGCCATGGCGGCCGAAAGAAACCCAGGCCAAAACCAAGCAGTTCCGGTGAAGGGGAAGGGGAGCTCGAGCGTCTCCGCCCGCTGAAGGGGGCCGCGCTGCCAGACCGGGACGATGAAGCCAACAGCCCTCGGCAGCGCTACAAGTAGAGCCGCCACCAAACGCCACCTCCAGTCCGACGCCGCCGACCGTCGCACGCCAATAAACGCTGGCCACCACCTCCACCATTGGGCCGGTGGCCGGATCCGGCCACCAAGGCCCTGGATCCGAGCCCCCGGGCCATGGACCGGTCGCCGCCGTTGGCCCCCCGCCGAGCTCCGCAGCAGCTCTAGGAAGAAGAGGGGGGCCAGCCCGCCTCCAAACGCCCCGCTGCCGGCTTCCCGGCCAGCCGGCCGGCCATGCCGGCGGCTAGCTCTGGCGGCGGCGCGGCCGGAGATGAGGAGGGAGGGGGCATAGGGTTTCTCGGGGTCCTCCCGCATCGCCCGCTGGGGAGGCGACTGGGAGGGGGAACCATCTTGAAAAGAAAGTAGGAAACTCCTGCCTTCCCTCTTTTGCCTAATCAATTTTGAGGATGTTGCTACATGTATTTCTAGATGTTTGTGGTTGTCGTTTTGTGATGTTACAACAAGTGTTATTTGAATGTTTGAAGCAATCGATTTTTTAGAGAGATGCAAACATGACTCTTCGGATGTTGCAACTGTTGATTTTGAGTTGTTGTTGCATGTGTTCCCTGGATGTTGCAATAGTCAATTTCATGATTTTTTTGGAAAATTGTCAATTTCTTGATGTTGCGACATGCAATTATCGGTCTTCAGATGTTGAAATATGTTTTCGTGGATGTTACCATAATTGTTTAAGGATGCTACAAAAAATGATTTAAGATGTTTCAAGTGTCGATTTGATGTTGGAACTTTTGGCCCCTCTCCAACCTGGTGTGCCACATTTTTCCTCTTATCTGTGTCTGACATGTGCGTCTTCCTCTTCTCGAGGGCCATTTTACAGTAAATATTCTCAAGTAGTTTGTAGTAGTTTTGCAGCATCATTTTCCTGATGTTGCATTAGATGTTATGTTCAATATTGCAATAACTTTGTTACTTTTGTGCTATGTGGCAAAAACATAGTGAGTGGGTGTTGTCCAGTAGTACCAACACTCTTAGCTCTGCAACGATGCACTAGACACGATTGAATTGAACTTGGATGCAATATGTTTATGAGTTTGTCATAATGGTGTGTATGTCAATGAGTTTGCTTTCTGAATTTGTTAATGTGTTTATGAATTTGTATTAGTATAATATGGATTTTGATTTTCTCATTCTAAAATTCTCAAATGTAACAACAGGCACCACCCCTGACGTTGCTTTGTTATACCATTTTCTGATATAACAATATCCACCCCAGGTTGCTTCATTATACAATTTTCAGATTTAACATCATCCAGCCTAGGTTGCTTCATTGTACCATTTTCCTAATGTAACGATACCCACCCCAGGTTGCTTCATTATACCATTTTCAGATGTAACATCATCCAGCCCGGGTTGCTTCATTATACCATTTTCTGATGTAACAATATCCACCTCGGGTTTCATCATTATACCATTTTTAGATGTAACAATATCCGCACCAGGTTGCTTCATTATACCATTTCCATATGTAACATCATCCAACCCAGGTTGCTTCATTATACCATTTCCTGATGTAACAATATCCACCCCAGGTTGCTTCGTTATACCATTTTTAGTTGTAACATCATCCAGCCCAGGTTGCTTCATTATACCATTTTTTGATGCAACATATCCACCTCGGGTTGCTTCATTATACCATATTCAGATGTAAAATCATGGTTGCTTCATTGTACCATTTTCTGATGTAACAAATGGTAAAAACATGCTGATTCACTTAGAAATATCTAAGAGCGTTGACTAAGATTAGGGTTCAGTACGTCAACTAAGATTAGGGTTCAGTATGTCAACTGAGATTAGTTTGAAGAGCATTGACAGAGATTAGGGTTCAGGGCGTCTACTAACTGTAAGTAGATTTTAGTAATTCCTAGTATAGTTCACTTTTTTTAGTAGAGCGTTGACAGAGACTAGGTTTCAGCATGTCGATTGAGATTAGTGTGAAAAGCATTGACTAAGATTAAGGTTCATGATGCCGACTGAGATTAGGGTTTAGTACGTCGACTGAGATTAGGGTTCAATACATCGACTGTGACTAGTGTTTAGATCATTGACTGAGATTAGGGTTCAGGACGTCTACTAACTGTAATAGAAATACCCAATTTATATAAGCTTAAGTCCAAATTAACCTGCCGAGATAGCTTAAGTTGCACCTAAGCCCATACAAACCCGGTAGTCCATGAAATCATGAAGGATTTCAAAACAACTTACAACCACGATTGTACATGATTCAGTAACCACAATCCACATGTTACATAAAGTTTGCACATAGCTCAAATACATCGGAGTTTACATAGTAGTATTACAACATCTTTTTAATTGAAGAATAGCGGAAGCAAAGTACTTAAAAATACCACACTCACATTTTATTTAAATACAGTGCCAGCTCAGAGTCAAATCCAACAAAAGCATCTGAGATAAAAAGATATTAGGATTGACCATGCCCATGGTCTACTAATCACCATATTGGGGGTAGAAACCCTCTTGTAGCCACATAAGTGTATCTCATACCTGCAACAATGGGAATAAAACCCTAAGTACGAGAATGTACTCAGCTAGACTTACCCGACAGGAGTAAAATAAAAAGACTCTCAAGGATATGCAAGGCTTATTTGGTGGAGTTCAGTGGATAGCATAACTTTTATGAAAAGAGCATTACTATTGCAAAACCTTACTTTCAGTCTTTTAGTCAATATTTTCACATGTATTTTAGTAAATCCTATTATAGCTAGATTGGCACCTAGTCTATAGCCATCACATGATTAATTTAGGCAATCAATAGTAACCATATCAGGTTTGGCATTTTCATGATTATTCTTAATAACCACAATACATCTTTGAGACCAGCCTTGTGTTACTTAATTATTCTCACACAGTCGAAGCTCGAGTCAAGTACTCATTGTCCAGGAGTGATGGCGATTTGAATCGATTACTAACTAGCTAGCGAGGTATTCCCCCACACAAACCCAGACATGCCTGCACGAAGGCACCTTAGGTCATCGTTGGTACTGTTCGGGTAAAGTCGCGGGACCGCTATGGACCATTCTACACCCAGAGGTTATCCGGTGCCAGGTAACTCAAGAAATGTCTGCCCATGGTACAACACCAGGTAGCTCAGAACATTCTTGCCCACGGTTAACCCAGGCCTCTGACCACTCCCCCTTCCTTTGGTGTTATAACCTACATTTTGGTCACCGGCCCAAACAGAGCTACTAGGCTTCGCGGTCAGAACGACTTATCCTTCCAACTAAATGTGGGGCATGTGTTCAACATGACTTGAGGGCCGACAACGATACCGTACTTAAGCAACACCATGGGGATAGATAAGCACCCAAGACCTCCATGCCTTGTTGCGTCTCTATCACAACCCATCAGGTCTCCAAATTTTCATTATCACATGATTATATTCCACGATAGTAAATATAGCCAACCGTGATCAAGATATCCACCTATGTCGTGCAGGTGATAGGAATCACCTGACTTCTACCAGTCTAAGCATGGCTAAGCATAGATCGTTATACCAAAACTAGTAAGGATCTAGGTATATATCCATAGTGGACAAGGTAGGAAGTATGCATCAACGGTTTCATCCAACTCCTAGCAACCTAATACACAAAACAAGATTATACTCAAAGTGTATTTTATAAAAAGAGAGGATAGGAGGCTTATAATGCTCCGGGGCTTGCCTTTCTCCGAAGCACTAAGACGGTGGTCAGGACACTCATGTAGAACCCCTTCCTACTCCTCCTTTACTGGAAGCTCCTGCACGGGCTCCTCTTGCTGCTCTGCCTCTGGATCCTCATACACTGCAACTGGGACTGGGTCCTGCGATCCTATATGATGCATATGCACGTATGAATATAACGAATGCACATGTAGTCCAAGGGATCGATGATGATGGATCCTCGTATGTAAATGAATCATGTTAACATCAGCAACCCATCACAACTATCACTACTAACAATCATGAATAACAACATCAACAACCATACACATGTATAAAGCAATTATATAAACTTGCACACTTTTATCGAAATCCCAGAGGTTGAGTATAATCTAACCATCAAATTGAACTGATAAAAGAACAAATAGATAATACATACTCCAAGCACACATAGACATATTATAGTTAACCAAGAAGAAACTTACTAGGTTATATTATCCATGTATTACTAAATAGGTAAAACAGGAACCGCTATTTAGACTGCCCAGAAAAATATGAGAAAATTACAGAAGCTAGCACAGGTCAAATGTAGCTTACCACCTAAATTCATCTCATTTGGATAAGCCTACTTTTCTACACAAAAATAACAAATGACAGGATAGATTGCACATGGAAAATACTTTGTACTACCAAACTTATCAAACCACAGATTTCAGAGCATCACTAGTCACCATATGGCATAAAAGTACACCGCAAAATATCTCAGCATCAAACTACACATACATTATTTATTATGAATTTTCTAAACACATAACCATAAATAGAGCCATAACTAAGCAGAGAAATATTTACACATGACATAGCTAGTAAGTATTTTTTGTAGATTAAGCATGGTATCACAAGACTAACAAAACTGGAACCATATTTTTCTGACAAACATAGAATTACTTATGTATTTCTAAAGGTATAAGCATTTATTAGGAATAAATAAATATACACGGAAAAGTATGACAAAAGTTACATCCTATATTTTTCATGCATATATCTGAGCAAGAAAAAAATACTGCAACTTGAATCACTCAAATCGGATCAATATTGAGGGAGATATGGATTTTACAATATCAAACATGATTTATGGAATCATTTTCTTTAAAAAAACTAACCTAAACCGCTATGGGTACCCAGATCTGCACACCTAGAGGCGCTGGCAGCTCGGTCCTGGGGTCAAACTGACCCCACACATCATACCAACAAAGCAGGGGCTGCCTTTGACTGGCCGTAGATCGCCGGCGGCGAACTTTCCGGCGACGAGACTAGCACCATCAGTCGTCTCTTCATGACGCATCTATCGAGATACATCACTGGAAAATGTTTCAACATCTACTCACACGGCGGCGGAAGATACCTATGGCGGCGTTGTACATACGGACGGCGGCAGCGCTGTCGTCTTCTCTGGCCATGACGAAGCGAGGCGAGACGCTCTACAGCTGCACGAGATTTTAATGACGCGAGAATAAGAGAGAAAGAGATAAAACGGGGGCCAGAGAAGGATGGCCACAGTGGACCACGAGCTTTGCTCGAACTTCGGCGGTGGCGGTCATGGCGGAACCGACCGTTTTGGCCTTTACCTACGGCGACGGCGATTGTGAGCGGCTCAACTGAAGGCGCAAGCCATGGTGATGCTTCCTGCGAGGGCCAGTGAGCTGTGGTGCGGTGGCGAATGGAGGGATGCAGCAGCGAACGCATAGTGATGACGCTGCTACTGTGCTCCGCAATGGTGACAGCAAGAGAGAGAAGTGGAGAGGGAGAAGTGAATGAGGGAGAGTGGAATGAGCGCCCAGATGCCTTAAACGCACTCGACCAGCCAAGGCACCGTGCACCGTCGCTCGTGAATGGGTGCCACATGGTGTAAGGGCGCTGCCCTGGTCGGCCATGGCCGATTCTGAAGTCTGAATCATTTTTGATTCAGTCCGTTCAAAATCCGACTGAATTTGGCCTGTTGACACGCTACAACTCCCAAACGGTCCGAGTTTGCAAAAAATTTGAAAATGAGTTTTGAAGAGCTATGAATGTAGATCATTCAGTTCCACAGAAGTAGGAGCTAATTCGGTCTGGTTTAGAAAGTACATGGTCCCAAAGTAGGGTACCTCAAAATCGAAAACCAGTTTTAGACTTTTTCATACTTTTTGAACATGTTAGGCACATTTTCAGGAGTTGTGGCCAAAACAACTTTTGTTCCTTATAAAATTATCTATATGATTGGTTAAGGGTGCACAGACATGCATTACTTCTAACTAGACATTCAAAGCAGGTCAAACTAGATCACTTCAAAGATTAATTTTAGCCAAACTAACCATGCAAGCATAATTAACCAAAATCATTAACATAAACATAGGTTCATTTTGTGCCTTAAGCATATATAAATTATTTTAGTGAACAACCATCAACACTTGAGCATTCTTATCATGTTTTCACCAAAGATAAGCAATTACCTTACTAAATTTAGCATCACAAACATTCATGACACAATTTATGCTAATGCTCATGCAAAATGATGTTTACGCAAATGCAATGCATGCATTAAAGAAAGCTTAACACGAGGGGTGTTACACTAACTATTAGAAGATTTGAGTAATTCCTAGTGTAGATCATTGTTGTTTTAGTAGAGCATTGACTGAGATTAGGGTTTAGTACGTCGAGTGAGATTAAGGGCTTTGATTAAGATTAGGATTCAGAGTGTCAACTGAGATTAGTGTTAAGAGAATTGTTGGCATTTCTTAGCGCAGTCACCAAAAATATACAAGAAGCCTATCCCCGGCAACGGCGCCAGAAATCCTTGTTGGCATATCTTAGCACAATCACCAAAAATAGACAAGAAGCCTATCCCCGGCAACGACGCCAGAAATGCTTGTTGGCATTTCTTAGCGCAATCACCAAAAATATCCGCAAGCGCACAGATCTATCGTTGTAGCATTTCACCCAAAAGTAGTTCAGGGTATCGTTATTTATATTTTCCCGTAAGAAGGCGGGGGTACAAATACCTCTAGCACAGATATGTTATGACTTCATATCATTGAAATATGGCCCATAGCTATGTAGGGGTTAAACAATATGATTTGTAGATAGTGGACACACATAGAACAACCTCAAGGATAAAGGTAAAATAAAAAATAAAAGAATAACCTAAGTGGAGCAGGTACATCCTATACATTTGCATAGAACAAGTTAGTGTCATACGATAAACAGGTTAAGATACAAGTCAACGTCAAGAGCAAAAGGGAGATCCCGGCAGCTAATATGTCAGCCGATGGGGACATTTACGAACTCCTACACAACATGCAAACCTGGGGGATTGCGAAGGATGGACAGGGCTATCACCACCTGCCGCCTACCCCTCAATCATGGCATGCCGTCATATCCGAAGGCTTCCTCGCATCCAAACACCACGTCCGCATACTAAGGAACTACCTATATCCCCCCAGGACTTCCACCCTACGGACGGACGAGCTAGGATATAAGCAAACCTGAAGGAACATCGAACCATTACTCTATTTCTATCATCTTCTCTAGGTTTGTAAATCATATGAACAATGAAGAACGTGTATGAGCATGATGAACAATTCATACACTTTGATTGAGATGTGTAGGTGTGTGGGGTATGGCGGATCCGAATTCTAAATATTTTCGGTACTCCATGCATCATGACTCTCTTTATTGGATGGAATCTTTGACTTATTCTTTTTTAAAAGGAGGATAAGATAATTTGTAGATTCTTTATGACTCTCTTTATTGGATGGAATCTTTGGAGGACTATGGGTTATAAAAATACACACATTTTTTTTGAACGGGGAATTTTTGGATTTTTTCTTCCCGTTGTTTATTGATCTCTCATGCCCCTTGGCATGGTTTTTCTTTTTTTTAGCATAGCCCATATCCTTTATTTGCCATATGAAGAATGGAGAGATGTCATGATGGAAATGCGAGGAGTAACTTTTCTAGATAAGGAATGCGCGGCTCTCATGGTAAGAGTCGGTATTTTTATTTGGTGGGAAATGGTGCGCAACTCTCAGTGTAAGAGTTGGCATATATTTTTGGTGGATGGAAAAAAATGCATCTTGTGCTCAACTCTCAGGGTGAGAGTTGGCTTTATTTGGTGGGTGCAAGTGAATCTCAATCATGGGCATATGACCATAATCTCACTAAGGTCACAACAATTTGACTAGACTCAATGTTCCACAAGCAGCATATGACTAAGGGTTTGTAGAATTGAAATATGTCATATGGCCTTGGTAGGTATTTCATAATCATTGAGAAACTTTTATTTTTGATTATTTTTGAAATAAAACTCCAGATGTCAAGTATCACTTAGAACAAAGTCATAGTGCAACTCATGTCACTATATCATATCTGGCAATAACTTAGACAAGATCAATCATGTGCAACCCACTAGTTCAAGTTTTTAGGAGGAGACTTTTTTTTGCTGATAAACCCAAACTTTGGAGAAAGCTCGATTATAATGTAAGTTCAAGAGAAATATAAGATAGAGCAACTATTCATCATCTCAACAAGGGTTGAACTAGATATTTGTACAACACATATATATAGTGGAATAAATATTTTTGGTCTTTTTAGTATTTTTAGTTTTTTTGGAAATGTATGAATGCTGAAAATTAAATATGCTAAAAGAAAATAAAATTTCTTAGAAATAAATATGCAATGCACATACCTTTGCGGGGATCCTCGCCTAAGCTAGCTCACTGCTGGGGTCCTGGGGAGTACCCAGAGTACTCCTAGAAGGCCCTCTGCTGGTCTTACTGTTGCTGTAGTCTTGCATCCAGCTGCTGCTGCCACTGGTTCATCTGCTGCACGTGGGTGTCAAGAGTGTTCTAAATATTGTTGGTTTGGATCTGCATTTCTCCCATGCGTGCATTGATGACCTCCAGCTCTAGGTTCCTTCGTGGTTGGGTTTGTGGTTGTAGATCCCAGTCATTTGAATTTTCTTCTGACCATGTTCCTGCTATTGGTTGTGGTGGGGGTGGATTCCACCCCGAGGCATCGTCCGGGTCCGGCATGTACAGAGCGGTGCTCCCTTCTGCAGGATAAAAAGGTTGGGCAGGTTCCTCATGGTACTCGGGCTGCGCACTGGGTCCCTCCCCAGCTACAACTCTGGCCACACGCCTGACAAGTCTTTCCCTGCGAGCTTCTTCCTTGGTCTTGAGTTCAAAGGTTAGTGAATCATAGTTATATAAATATAGGTCCTGGTTAGGTAACAGGATCTTAATTATATAATCGGGAAAAATAACATGAATTTCATCATTCTTTGAAGTCAAGTGATGCCCTTGCACCATATAATCCTCATCAACAATGATGCGAGGGATGGAAATATACTCGATTTCTACCTCATCCAAAGCACCAACAGCATTTGCAATGCGAGTTATGAGAGAAATGCAAACAAAAGCAGAATTTTCTTTGATGATTCCTACCCAATCTAGAAACATTTCTCTAACAGGAGCAACCTTGATTTTATTAACAATTGCAAAAAGCAGTTTCATCTCAATATTGCTCACATATCTAGTAGAGTGGGTAGGAAACAAAGTCATGGCAATCCAACGATGAATGAATTTAAGAGAAGGATGTTGGATTTTTGAATGTAAATCTATAAAACGACCAAGCTCAACAAATCCTGAAATCTCTTCCCAAAACTTATGGCGATCATAACCAGGCAAGGCATAGTCAATGTTAAGAGCACAACTATAACTGAAGCCTATGTGCCTACTAAGATCTCTCTAAGAAACATCATAGTGTTGTTCGAATAAACGGAAAGAGATCCCAGAATCATTTTCTTGCAAATTGCACAGAAACTGAATGGAGAGGAGTCGAGAACCTTCTTCGTCCATGGGATCAATGGTTTCCCACCCCACCGCTCACCATAAGGTCTCAAATTCCTCATTCATACTTGTGTCCCATAGGAGCTTGTCGTCGTACTTGGGGGCATGGAGGAAGATGTGGTCTTTGAGGTGGAAATATGCTTGCATCTCCCGGTCGCCCTGCAAGTCGAGGTACGGCCTGTTGGCATCGTAGATCTCAAGTGGGACATTAGCCTCCTTCTCTCCATGCTCCATAGCCTCTTCGGGAGCTTCAATATGGAAACTTGGACCCGTATCGGCATCCCGTGCACATCTCCTTGATGATCACCTCATGGTGGAGACAAAAGAACATGAAGGACAACTTCCTGGGTGTGATAGGGTTAGTGAAGTATATGAAACTTTCCCACCCGAGAGTTGCCTTGAGCTACAACTTGTGCAAAGGTTGAAAAATATTATTGGAAAGAAGGAATAGTGAAGTAGAGAGGGAGAGTGAAAGAGTGAGAATGAGTGAATGAGAATAGGATGAAGCTCACCCGGGATACCTGCTATTTATAGCGAAACCGACGGCGAGGGGAGGCAAGGGGCAATGGCTAGGAGCCGTTGGCTCTGGCTCGATACCAGAGGCTGTGCAGGTGCGCCGGCCGAGCAGGTGGTCCGGCCGGCCCACCCAGGGGCCCGATGCTGCCCCCCTTTGGCAGGTAGCTCACAATGGTCACTTTGAACTCGTGACCGTTGGTGGTTTCCAGGATTCGAAATTCCCTCTCCTTCCAACAAAATTTTAATGATAAAAACTTTTCCAAGAATTATTTTAAAAAAGATTTTGTAAATAGAAAATTTTATTCTTTCTAATGTACTCATTTTCAAAATTTTTGAATAGTAAAACTTTTTAAGAAATATTTTACTATAAAAAATGAAATTCAAAATATGTTTTTATATATAACAAATATATATATATTTTTGTATAAAAAGGATAACTTACCGGTTTACCTGTCGGTCAGGGCCCACCCTTTAGAGTCCGTTGAGCAGGACTTTTCTCCCTCTTCATCTCCTGCTTGATGAAGGTACATCTGTCCCGGGAGAAGTGGGTGTAGATGTTCCTGCCCGCCATACCTGTTTGTTAGTTACAGGTGGCTCTGGTCCCTTTTTGGTGTGGTTCCTTTTAATCTTGACATGTTTAGCATAACCATTGAAGGGCAGAGTTATAGCTTTCTGCTTAAAATTAAGAGTGATTTCACCCTTCCCTGTGTAGATGGCCGCTTTTGTAGTGTGCAAGAACGACATCCCTAGGATGAGTGAGCTGCGATGCTGTCACCCATGTCTAGGACCACAAAATCAATAGGGACATATTCATCCTTGATCCATACCAATATGTCCTCGGCCAACCCCTCAGGCTGTCTAGTAGACTGATCTTCCATATGCAAATGAAATGATATGGGGGACAAGTGTCCACCTAATATTTTGTCATACGTTACCTTGGACATCACATTGATGCTTGCTCCAAGGTCGCAGTAGGTATTGTTGATCGTGTGGGGGCCAATGGCAATTGTGACTGTTAGGTGGCCAGGGTCTCCCTTCTTGTCAAGAACAGATATACCCCACAATGAAGGTTTACCAAGCCTTGTCGAGATCATGTTAACAGATTCAAGCGAGACCTCAGGTTGCCCTGGGATCCTTCCAGAACTATTGTTAGCAGGTACAGCAGCAACTATCTGAGCTAACTAGGTTTCTATCATCTTGTTAAAGCTCAGCTGGTTCTTAACCACAGAAGATAAACCCTCTATCTTTGTATTTAAATTTTCCAAAATTTTATCATTGTTAACCATCTTTTTGGTAAGTTTTTCATTTATCTTAGCTTGGCCTAAAACCAGATCCTTAAGCGAAGTTTGATTCGAATTGTAATTGGAGTGATAGTTCAAATTACCTTAGAATGGTGGACGAGATTGGTTATTCAAGCCGTTATTACCTCCTTGTTGTTGGCGAAACCCGTTGTTTGATGTAGGATGCTTCTTCACGGGTTTCGAGGCAATTGTTCCCCGAATGGCCAACATTACCACAGACCTCGCACGTCATGCGAGAGTCCATGGCATTGACGGTGCCGGATGTATCTTCAAGGGCATGTTCGTCAAACTTCTTAAGGAGTAGATCTATTTTTGCGGCAAGCATATCTGTCTCCTTCAAGGTGTGCATGCCTTTTTGTGCTTTAGCGGGAGCTCTTTCCTCCCCCAAGCTTGGTTTTCTACCATCATGTTGATTAGCGCCGTAGCGCTCTCAAGAGTGAGTGATAGAAAGGCGCCACCAGCAGCGGCATTGAGGTCTTCGACATGGGTGTTAACCCATTGTAGAAGTTCTGGAGCACCAGCCAATTCTCCATACCATGGTGGGGGCATGCTTGTATGTATTCTTGCAGCCTCTCCTATACCTCCGGAATGGGTTCTATTGAGTTCTGCTAGAAATTGGCAATTCTTCCCCTCAGGGCATTTGTTTTACCCATGGGGAAGAATTTGGCGAGGAACACCATGGAGCATTTGCTCCAGGTGTCAACAGCTTTCTTATCCTTGTAGAACCACTGCTTCGCCTTCCCCTCAAGGGAGAAAGGAAACAAACGAAGCCTAATAGCATTTGGTGTGATGTCTTTGATGATGATTATGTCACACAGCTCAAGGAAATGTTGGAGATGGGCGTTGGCATCCTCATTGGGTAGTCCAAAGAATGGACACACATGCACCATGGTGATCAGCCCAGTCCTAAATTCAAAGTTCTTGTCCCTAACGTTGACAATGGGGCCGGTGTGCACGTTGGCAACAACGGGAATGGAGAACTCGCGGAGTGACTTCTGGGCCATGTTGTTCAGTTCAGATGATGCAGCTATGACTGATTCATTTATTGGTAGAGTGGTAGAAGAAGAAGTGGCACGAGACCTATTCTTCCTTAGGAGTGCCTCTCGATCAGCGATGAAGTTTTTCGGCAACGAGAAATCAGTCATGCACTATCCTGTTTTTATCCACAACAGGAGAAAACATACAAGTTAGCCTGCATAGACAATGGCCATTTTTCTAATGAAGTCATATTTATCATTTTCTCTTGCTAAAGTTATTTGTACCAATGCCTTCCCCGGAAACGGCACCATAAATGCTTATTGGCATTTCTTAGCGCAATCACCAAAAATAGACAAGAATCCTATCCCCGGCAACGGCGCCAAAAATGCTTGTTGGCATTTCTTAGCGCAATTACCAAAAATAGACAAGAAGCCTATCCCCAGCAACACTGCTAGAAATGATTGTTGGCATTTCTTAGCGCAATCACCAAAAATAGACAAGAAGCCTATCCCCGGCAATGGCGCCAGAAATGCTTGTTGGCATTTCTTAACAACGCTATTAGAATTGCACTCTAGCAATGACGTAAGAAGTGCCCATGGTGATAGATCGTAACCTTTAGAGATAATCTCCGCAAGCGCACAGATCTATCGTTGTAGCATTTCACCCGAAAGTAGTTCAGGGTATCGTTATTTATATTTTCCCATAAGAAGGCAGGGGTATAAATACCTCTAGCACAGATATGTTATGACTTCATATCATTGAAATATGGCCCTAGCTATGCAGGGGTTAAACAATATGATTTGTAGATAGTGGACATACATAGAGCAACCTCAAGGATAAAGGTTAAATAAAGAATAAAAGAATAACCTAAGCGAAGCAGGTACATCCTATACATTTGCATAGAACAAGTTAGTGTCATACGATAAACAGGTTAAGATACAAGTCAAGGTTAAGAGCAACAGGGAGATCCCGGTAGCTGATCTGTCAGCCGATGGGGACATTTACGAACTTCTACACAACATACGAACATGGGGGATTACGAAGGACGGACAGGGTTGTCACCACCTGCCGCCTACCCCTCAATAGTGCATGCCATCATATCCGAAGGCTCCCTCGCATCAAGACACCACATCCACATACTAAGGAACTACCTATATCCCCCTAGGACTCCCACCCTACGGATGGACGAGCTAGGATATAAGCAAACCCGAAGGAACATCGAACTGTTACTCTATTTCTATCATCTTCTCTAGGTTTGTAAATCATATGAACAATGAAGAACGTGTATGGGCATGATGAACAATTCTCATATGGACTATAGTCTAGTTCATAATTATAGAATATATCATGCTCAAGACTATACTCTAGTTCATATGCAAAAATGTAAATAAGAATAGAAAACTTGAATAAACAAGAACTCTTCGTAGTATATTACCAAGAGATTAGCACTTTTTCCCAGGAGACAAGCCCTCCAAGTAGCTCAACCTTGCTCCAAAATATTCTAAGTAGCTAAGCCTAAAGAACAAGTGCAGAGAGTGAGGTAGTGTTCCAAATGAGTATGTGTTGTGGGTGGTGCTCCTCCTCTCCTTTTGTAGCAGGTGGAAGGCGGTTCGGGGGTAGAATAGGAAAACCGAGTAGCGCACTGCCCTCCCCTACATTGAATGTGCCGACATAAGCCGGCCAGGCCCGAACAGGTTCGCAACTGACCTCGACCGGTGGGCTGTGTCTCAGGCTTGGACTACTGTGTCATAGAGTCGACTGAGATTGGTGCAAGTTTAAACCATTTTGGTTCACTTAGAAATATTCAGTTCTAAGATTAGCATTGCCGAGTGTCTGAGTTTTGCCACTTGGCAAACCACCAGGCACTTGGTAAAGATGAGTTTTCTGGTAGTGAATGCACGGCCCTAAGCACATGCGCAACAGTCCTTTTTTTAGCATCAGCACAAGCGTAGCAGTTAGGGCAGGGTGCTCCAGCAGCAGCGAACACGAGGCACGGCATGCAGCAGCAGGGCGGGGGGCACCAGCTGTTTTGGGGTGTGGCAGCAGGCAGCATGCAGCACGTACATGAGGTGGGTCGGCCTGAGTGTTGACCGTCCTAAAATTTTATAGGCGTAGGACGTCCGAGCGCTTGCCAAACCCATGATCAAAGGGTCATTGAGACCAGCCGCCTAAAAAGACCCGTGCTCTCCCATCTCACCTTTGCACAATGGGTCGGGCCAGACCGTGATAGGTGTGGTAGTACCTGCCGCTAAGCCCAACCTACTAGACAGAAACAATGCATACGAGGGCTCATTTTGTGGGCTTGTAGAAGACGGTGGGCCTTCCGAACTAGTTTGTGCAAATTGTTCAAATGTCAGTAGATGACAAACTATAGTTTTTTTCTCGAATACACAAAAGATTTTGTATTTAAGTAGAAGAGTTTTAGACAACCGCGCTTTCACGCATTTCTGGGAGCAAAGGTATTACATGAAGCGCTACTCCTGCACCTTACATTGTAAGCAGATTACTCACTAAATAGACAACCTAGTCTGCACGCGCCGGCTTTGATCCATCGATCGGCGAAGGCGCTCAAGCGCGTCTGCCATGTCGCCTACGGGGTCTCCATGGCCGTGTCACCGGGCTTGGGGTCATCACTAAACATGCCCTCGAGCACCTGTGTTGCCTCCTCCGTAGTCCTCCTTGGAGTAGCCCCATCCTCTAGATGATGAGATACCTCGCTTGGCCACCAGGAACCTTGACAACGGTTGTGCCGAGATGCACCTGCTTTGCTACGACATCTTAAACGAGGAAGACTTCTCGGTCAGCAGTGACAACATCGGTGAGGCGGCCTTCTTGAACACCCGTTGCGTGAAATGCTTCAAGCGCCCACTGAAGGAAAGCGAGGCAGAGGGGCCTATGTTGTCGTCGTCCACATCCTGGTCAGCGCTGAGATGGCCAGACATCGCTACATTGATCGTCAGTGTGCGGAAGATGCTGGCATCCACAGCCTCATCCTCGTTGGTCACACGCGACGACAATGGTGGCGTGTCTTTCGAGATCAGAGCAACAACCATCTCTGAAGGTTCGTTGGACGCCACTGTGGACTCCAGCATGACCGACTGCATTGGCTGCTGTGATTCCATGATGGCCAAGGAGCCATGCCCCGATGACGCGGCTAGAGCACAAGGTGAAAGCTGCTCCGAGGTCGCGCTTCCTAAAATGGCTGGGGGCTCACTATCGGGCGATGGCAGTGGGCCCTCGAGGATGACAGCCCAGGACACGTCCTTCCTGGTGGCCATCGAATATGTAGGGGTCGATGATCCATGGCTCAAACCCTGAATTGGAGGTGTGATCAGTGCTCTAGCCACTGGGCAAGCAGACCACAGTCGTCATACCATGGATTCTTGGATGGCGTGTTGGGTATTTTAAACGTGCACAGAAAAAATCCACAAGCGCACGAATACTGTTGTAGCTTTCACCCGGAGGGTTTTAAATATCGTATCCACAGGGAAATGTGTGAGTCAACTATGAGTTGTAACTTAACCAGAAAAGGTGAATGAGTTGGAAAATATAAACTATGGTAAGGGCTAATCTAAAGTGGAAACAAGAATAAAACGTAAGGGTGGATCAATCTAGTATGGGGTCGATAGTAGGAGTATAGAGAGGATAACTCGATCAGGGTTTCTACTTCTAATATGGGCAGTCCACGTCTTCTACTATTCAACTAGGGGATTACAATGGAACACCGCAAACAGAGTATGAATATACCATGTAACCAAATCTCCTGCTAGGCCTATATTCTGGGAGTGGACTACAGAGGACTCAACGAAGTTGTCACCTTCGCAATCTACCACATGGCTCGGAACATAGGGTACATCTACGAGTAACTCGAGTCTAAGAACCATGCTTACACGACAAATTATACTCTAACCTAGTCGACTAGATTAAAGTGCTCAAAAGAGACTCGTAAACCAGAAGAATAATATAAACATGAATCTTACTTGAATTGATTGCTAGATCTTAGAGCCATCTCAGGAGCAAGCTCACGTAGAGCTGTTGAAGAAGTACAAGTTGTTGAAGAAGCAATTTGGAAGTACAAGTTGTTGAAGAAGCACCGACAGGCTGGCACCTCCTCCAAACTCCTCCCTCGCTCTCCATCTCTCTACTATCTAGAAGACTAGATCTACTCTAACTTGGAAGTAGAGAGGACATCAATTCGAGGGACACCTCTCTTCTCCAAACCCTAGCTTTTTTGTGGAGGATGAATAATGATTGATAGGATGCCTGAGGGGGAGGTATACCCCTGCTTATATAGCCTGATTGGGTGAACCACAGCCGTTGGATCAAACCGACTTGAAACAATGGTTGAGATGCATCGCAGAGGTCGGTTGGAGCCCACTATGCGAAGACGGCTGATAGGTGGGCCTGGAGCAGGCCGGTCGGCCTTACATGTGGGGCCAGCCAGCATAGCTTAATTCTAGGTAGGCGTCTCTCTTCATGGGTCGATAGATCTCTTTGTTAGCTTTCCAAAGAGTCCTGGATCACTAAAAACAGAGTCCGGATAAGGGAGATATGCCTAATTTACTCCGGACTACTCTTGGAGGCCCATTTGCAATCTTCCGGAAGGCGTAACTTTGTCGTCTGGACTCCGATTTGGGTGAATCAAAAATCTATTCCATGTGTCTCGATGAGCTCTTCGCAATGGTGTACTCTAATTCATCACTTGAGTTACTTTTATGTGGTCAAATATTAAATATTCTACAAGACAAGTGAGAACAACACAACTTGTGGAACCCGTTAGAATCAAACCCTACAACTATGATTTGTGGGGTATTTCATGTTATATCATGTAATAGTTGATAGTTAAAAATAAGCATTAGTGAATGTTAACAAGTTCCCCCAAGCTTACCCTTTGCTAGTCCTTAGCAAAGCTAATCTCAACAATGGATCAGGAGTTGCTTCAATGCTTTAATGCCTCAAAAGTACACATGTGTTCAAACAAGAATTCTCCTCTGGATTAGAGCAAACCATTCTAACTTTAAATATACCCATTACCTTCAACTATGGAGCTTTTAGCCTTCACTTGGGTCTTGAGTAATTGAAAGACAGAACAATCAAGTCAAGCACTGCGTCTCGAGTTCTTCGTTCAACCTTTATTCTGGAGTTTTTATAGATTTTCAAAATAAAACTCAGAGATTCCTTTGTATGATCCTTTCTAGTCTCTCATATGTGGTATTTATGGATTTCTCTCCAAGGCAACAATGGTGTTTAGCCTTCTCTCCTCTCAAGATATGTGGTATTTGGCTCAAGGTAGAGTAACGTCATACCTTCCCTCTTCTCTCCCTATAACTAATAAGCTTATGTGGAGCTGGAGGTATTTCAAGGATATACCATACTTACCTTGCATATATTGCCTAATCAAACCAGGATCCTGAGAGGGGAGATCATACCCTTAGATCAAAATGTGCATGTGTGTGGACCTATATATGTGGAATGGATATGTGGATGCTAGTGGATGGATGTATGGTGACAATGGGTATAACATAATGAGGGTGAAAATAATGGCGAGGGAACATGATGGAAACAATTACAATGGTAACCTTATCTTACTTCACTCCTTGAGGTGATATCTTTCTCTTTCGAACTTTGAAGACTTTGGAAGAGAACTTGGGCTATATATATATATTTCTATATATATTTTTTTCTTTCTTTATTTTTTTGTTTTTTTCAATTAGCCCAAACTTATTTTGCTGATAAATATTGAGAGATAATAAACAAGAACCATTGGAGCAGTATATGGAATGGCAATGAGGACAATGTAAGGTTTAAGGAATGTAGGGAAATATTTTTGGTTGTTCACTCCCAGGGTAGGAGTGGAACATTTTTGATGGACCTAAGCGAAAAGGCATGTTTTTGCGTACTCTCAGGTTAGAAGTAGCAGAATATATGTGGGTGTAAGTGATCTTGATCTTGAGGCCATGACCATCCTCTTGACAAGGGTCTAACACGGGTTGACCAAACTCAACTCAAAGCAAGCAGCCTATGAGCTGGTTTTCCTAGTCTAGAAAACATGTAAAAATATGAGGAATTAATGCTCTCATCATATAGGAACTCATTATGTGGTAATTTTAAGTTTTTCAAAAGATAAATCTCTAGAACTCTAGTTTCTCAACAAGATAAACAGCAGCTCAGACCTTCTCATATCATATCTGTCAATCACCTAGACTTAGTTCAAGCATGCGCAACCCACAAGTTTCAAGCTCAGAGTAAATCTTAGGTCAAAACAATCATTTTCAAAACTTGGGAGAGTTCAAGGTTGAAAACTAGACACTTGAAAGGAATTATGGCAGAGCAACTATTCATCATTTCCATAACAAAGATTATCCTGAGTGCTCTTTATTTATAAACTGATTCAAGCAGACTTGACACACTCTAACTATCACACATTATTACGAAAAACACAATATAGAATAAAAACTCGACCAGATAAAGCAGACCATAAAAACCCATAAATATTAAAAGTATATCTCCTGACTTTAATATATAAGTGTGAACCTTCATATGCTCACTATATTTTTTTCAATTTATTTATAAAATTGAAACTTAATAGGAAAAGGATACTTACCTGGATACAAGGGGGTGCCTTCCCCCAAGCTGAATGTTGACGTAGTCATTTGATCTTGTAGTGTAGCAGACTGGCAGTGGAAATGAACTTCCTACACAGGAGCATTGATTGATGTTGATGAAATAGTGCTCCAATAGTGGATAGAACATCCACTCGCTTGTCAGCTCTTCTTGGTCCTTCAAATTCTGTGAAACTCAAATAGACAACAAAACTTGTGGAACTGATTAAGCATTAGTGGTTTGGCTATTTGCCTTAGTTGTTCAAAGCTTTTCTTCTAAGCAAAGTTTCAGTAGGACCCTTTTGTATATTTTTTTATTATTTTTTATGATGCAAGAGAAAATGCAACAAGATGAATTTATTTATTTTTATGCCACCACGGTGAATATCTCTATGGGTTTTTACACTCCAAAAATTTATTCACATGGGGCTTTAGAATTTATGATGAAACAAATAAATATTTTTATTTCTTTTTATAATACAATGCTAATGGAGAAAAGTAAATATGCTTAAGGAAAATAATTATGTAGAAAAGATAAATATGGATAACTACCGATTTTACCTCCCGGCGAGGGTTCCATGTTTTAAGTCCCTTGAACAGGACTTCTCACCATTTTTATTCCTTAGGGCATCATCTGGTCCTAAGGTGGAGACCTTGATAAATGCACCTCTTGATATGGTGTCACCCATATTCCTTGTTTTGGGAGTTGAGAAACTCTTCCTTGTTTTGCTCAGAGTGGGTCCTGTTCATAAAGACAAGGTAGAGATCAAGTGCATGAGCTCTATTGGTGGAAAAACACCAATAGAACCAAAAAAATTTGTTTATTCTTCTCTAACCTTAGGCATAGTGAACAAAATAAAGCTGATGTCATGGGTGATAAGATCAGAAAATGAGCATGAGTGTTGCATTTTAAGCATTTAGCAAATCAGACTGCTTAACCCATGGAACGACTGTTTGGTTATCATCTTCCAAAGGTTGGATGCGTAATATTTTAGCTTATGTGGTTAAGACAATGAGATCAAGAGAGTGAAGCATACCAGGATTGAGAAAATATTTTTAAATAGTGATTTTATACCCCCAAGATGTTTACTTTATCATTTGAGGGTTATGGTACTAAACCACCTTGTGGAAGCTTCTCTTGCCCAGCTGGTAATGTCCATGAATGGCTTGTCTCCACCATCTTTTTGTTCTCCTGATCTTGATAATCTTGTCGATCCTTGTGCTTCCTTCATTGTCTTGAAGAGGCTTGGTGGAAATTTGTTCACCTTCTTCCATGGAGTGAGTGTAGATCTTATTTTGTGGCATTCGTCTTCTTGTTCCATGGATCTCTTCATCAGTTGTGTTTCCCTTGAGCATGATTATCGAAGTTCATGTATCTCTTTTCTCTCCATCTGAGTTCATCTCAGGACTTCCCAGTTTGACTTCTGAAAGTTTTTTCTGCAAGGGTTAGTCTAACAAAATATGCAATGTGTACACAAGCAGTTTTTAGTTCAATAACCTAGCCTGACTCCATGTCTAATCAGGTTAAGGAAGGCTATTTAACCTAAGCACCACGCTTACATTAAAAGCCAATGGAAGTAGGATCAGTACTTCTAAACCAACACTTACTTATGATGGATAAAGGTAGCAT
Organism: Bothriochloa decipiens; assembly: GCA_023333625.1. Classification (NCBI taxonomy): domain Eukaryota; kingdom Viridiplantae; phylum Streptophyta; class Magnoliopsida; order Poales; family Poaceae; genus Bothriochloa; species Bothriochloa decipiens. The sequence continues at coordinate 1,994,230 of CM041638.1, read as the reverse complement.
GAAAGCATTATAGAGATTTACTCAGCAGGTGATGGAAGAGAACATGACTGGTGTATTGTAATTTGAGCATGTCCTAAAGGTAGGGACAACCAAGATAGCAACATGGTGGGGGATGTTCTTAGAAAGTTCCCCCAAGCTTGAATTTTGCAAAAATCAAGATTGGATGAATGTAATTCAATGTTGCATGATGTTTGGTTGGGCATACCTTGTGTTTGTTATTCCTTTGATCTTCTTGCTCCAATCCTGAAAAGTTAGTGACAAGAATACCCGAAGGAATAATTTCACAATTAAGTCTCTATGCTCATTTCACAAGGGTAGCAGCAAGGTGAACACACGTGTTAGGATCTAAAAGTGCTTATTTAAGGACACTAAGCTTGTCCTTGGGAAACCATCAAGATGGAAAAGTGGTTTCCCCTTCAATACCAACCTTAAGAGCACAACGAGATCTGTAATATTTATGATAAACATATGCATCTACAACCACCCTTTTGAAGTTTTTGTAAACAGAAAGGATGATGGAGTTGGAGATCTTGATTGTGGTGGGATTGGAGAGACCAATTGGATTGGGAGATGTCTCATATGAGCATGGTTTTAATGAGGTAGCTTTGGAGTAGATTTCATGCCCATTGATATCATCTTCCTCCACAATGTTTGATTCTTCTTGAACGCTCAGAATTTCGCTTGGATTGGTCTCATCTAAGTCTTCCTCCATGGATGGATAAGTATCGTCTTCAAAGTCAAAGGGAGTTAAAAACTCACCATTTAAAACTGAGCCAAGGTTGGATTCCGTTAAGGCTTCTTCCTTGTCCATCCATGCTACACATTCCTCCCAATGTTGTAACATCTCTTAGTTATCCATGTGGTCTATAGGAGTCGTATGGTATGGTTGTCTTGGCGGATTTCTAGGACCACCATGAGACTTAGGAGGTAGAACATACGAGGGCTCAGCGGGGTCAAGGATGGATTGAAAAATGGGCTGAGATAAGTTATCTAATGCAGGCCTAGAAGGGGAGAAGATAGAATAATCTCCAAAATTATGTGGCTCACCTTCTATGGCATCATAGACATGCCATCCTTGTACCAATGTGTTCTACGGGGAAAAGGAAGTTGAGAACACTTTTTCTACTTACAAATATTTCACAGAACTGGAAGTCTAAGCTATCATCTTTACGCTAGGGCTTTGATGGCTTAGTTTTGATATCTAAATCTTGGGTTAGAGTGGTTGTGACTTAGCTATCAAAACTTCTCCTTCTTGCTCAGAAACTGATTCCTTTTCTTTCTCAGGGAGTGGTTTGTGAAGGTTAAGGCAAGGGGCATTTCCACTCATTTTATCTATTAAATGCCTTGCCTTATCGACAAACAGACTAAAGAAATCTCCTCCAGAGGCTGTAATAAGGGATTCCCTATCCTCTCTATTAAGACCCAAGTAAAAATGTTGAAGAAGGATTGATGGCTCAAGGCTAAGATCTGGGCTAGTGAGAGTAAGGTCAATAAAACGATCCCAAGATTCGCCAAGAGATTCTTCTTTTAGTTGCCTAAATTTGAGAACCTCTTTCCGAAGCATAACCACTTTGGTGATGGGAAAGAATTTTGATAGAAATTTATTGCATAGCGTCTTCCATTCTCCTTGCACGTATCCTACATTGAGTTTATACCAATGTTTAGCTTTTCCCGTTAAAGAGAACGAAAATAGCTTCCACTGGATGATTTCATTGGATAAGCCTTTTATGCGAAGGAGGCCACATGTCTTCTCAAACTCTCGGAGGTGTGTGTATGGATTTGCATGTCCTTCTCCTGAGAAAGGTTGTTTTTGAACAAATTCTATAAAATCCGGGCTTATCTCAAAACCATCTGTTGTAATAGGCTTTGAACAATTTGGGGGTTTGAGGTGAGTGCCCGTGGTTGTACCATATAGATAGATATGAGTGTTGTTATCCATGGTAAACAAAAGATGAAACAAAGGAAAGAATAGAAGGGATGAGGCAAAGGATAAAAATAAAAAGGTAAAGGATAAAAAGAAAATATGAAAAAGATTTTTTTAATATTAGGGAAAAGGATAAAGATAAGAAAAGGAAAGATTTTTTATATACTTTTTTTGTTTTTTAAAAAATGACGCCAAAAAGCTTGTTGGGTATTTTAAACATGCACAGAAAAAATCCGCAAGCACATGGATACCGTTGTAGCTTTCACCCAGAGGGTTTTAAATATCGTATCCACAGGGAAACGTGTGAGTTAACTATGAGTTCTAACTTAACTAGAAAAGGTGAATGAGTTGGAAAATATAAACTATGGTAAGGGCTAAATCTAAATTGGAAACAAGACTAAAATGTAAGGGTGGATCAATCTAGTATGGGGTCGATAGTAGGAGTATAGAGAGGATAACTCGATCAGGGTTTCTACTTCTAATATGGGCAGTCCACGTCTTCTACTATTCGCTGGGGGATTACAATGGAAGACCACAAATAGAGTACGAATCTACCATGTAACCAAATCTCCTGCTAGGCCTATATTTGGGGAGTGGACTACAGAGGACTCAACGAAGCTGTCACCTTCATGATCTACCACATGGCCCAGAACATAGGGTGCATCTACGAGTAACTCGAGTCTAAGCACCACGCTTACAAGATGAATTATACTCTAACTTAGTTGACTAGATTAAAGCATTCAAAAGAGACTCGTAAACCAGAAGAATAATATAAACATGAATCTTACTTGAATCAGAAGTTGGTTGCTAGATCTTAGAGCCATCTCAGGAGCAAGCCCACATAGAGCCCGATCCCGTCGAAGTACAAGTTGTTGAAGAAGCACCGACAGGACAACACCTCCTCTGAACTCCTCCCTCGCTCTCTATCTCTCTACTATCTATAAGACTAGATCTACTCTATCTTGGAAGTAGAGAGGACATCCATTCGAGGGACACCTCTCTTCTCCAAACCCTAGCTTTTCTATAGAGGATGAATAATAATTGATTGGATGCCTGAGGGGAAGGTCTGCCCCTGCTTATATAGCTTGGTGAGGTGAACTGCAACTCTTGGATTAAACCGACTTGAAACAATGGTTGAGATGCGTCATAGAGGTCGGTTGGAGCCTGCTGTGCGAAGACGGCTGACAGGTGGGTCCAGAGCAGGCTGGTTGGCCTTACATGTGGGGCCGGCCGGCCCAGCTCAATGCTAGGTGGGCCTCTCTCTTCATGGGTTGATAGATCTCTTCGTTAGCTTTCCAAAGAGTCCTAGATCACTAAAACGGAGTCCGGATTAGGGAGATATGCCCAATTTACTCTGGACTACTCTTGGAGGCCCATTTGCAATCTTCCAGAAGGCGTAACTCTGTCGTCTGGACTCTGACTTGGGTGAATCAAAAATCTATTTCATGTTTCTCGATGAGCTTTTCGCAATGGTGTACTCCAATTCATCACTTGAGATACTTTTATATGGTGAAATATTAAATATTCTGCAAGACAAGTGAGAACAACACAACTTGTGGAACTCGTTAGAATCAAACCCTACAACTATGCTTTGTGGTGTATTTTATGTTATATCATGTAATAGTTGATGATTAAAAATTAGTATTAGTGACCATCAACATGGCGCTAGAGGCCCCCTGCTTTCACTTCCGCCTGTGCCGTCGGCGCTGGCACGAGCGATTGCCGCGGCCCCATTGGCGGGAGTGCCCGCCCACGATGTCATTGGGCCCATTGGCAGTGACCCCGGTACCCGCGTCCACCCGGCTGCTACCCATGGTGCAGCTTTCATTGCCACACCATTGCTGAGCGGCGTGCTCATCATCGGCGCATCTCAGCCTCTTGCAATCATGTGTGAAATGGCTAAGACTGTGGCAGCGGAGGCATCGCCAAGGTAGATTGCAGGTGGTGACATGATGCCGCACCGTAAGGCATTTAAAGCATCGCACACCAGCTGTGGACATGGCCGCCCACGCTTCCTCTGTCTTTTTCATGGCTCGTGCCACCCACCAGCCACCTCGCGACAGCTTGGAGCCACAGCTGAAGCATTATGCGGAGGCACAGCCATTGGCAGGCGATGGGAAGCATCCAAGTAGGATGGCCACTCCTCGTTGGATGCTTCGCCATCATCATCCGCCCACTGGTGGAACTTCGGGTGCCCCTCTGGGCGATTCCTAGGGTGGAAAGGCGTGGCATGGGTAGATAGGGAAGGGGACACACTCGGTGCAAAGGAAAATAGGTTGACGAGGAAGGCATTGAGGCCAAGGTCGGTGGCACCCCCTCCTTGTCCGTGTCCGAGTCCTCGTCCTCCTCTTCCGAGACGTCCTCGATGATGGCCACATCCACCAGCGATGACGCGGTTGAGCCCAGGACCGCTGCCTCAACCCGAGCAGAGGTGTCCCCCACCTCCAAGTCTGGGAAAGTGGCGGCCTTGGTCGATGTCGGTGCGCAGTTGGCGGCCCCTTCCTGAGCAACGACGGATACAGGATGCGATGGCTCAGGGCATGGGGCAGCCACGGTGGTGAAGCCAGCCCTCCCCAGCGGCATGGAGGGGGCTAGGGCTCAAGGCATGGGGCAGCCACGGTGGTGAAGCTAGCCCCCCCAGCGGCATGGATGGGGGTGGCTAGAGTCGACGGCATCCGAGACAAGGAGCCTGCAACAGCGCAGCTCGACCATGTCGATGAAGGGGACGGAGAGGGCGTCGTTGGCGGCAAGGAAGAGAAGGGCCGGCAGGTGAGGGCATTGCGGGCAGCCTCCCGTGATGAATCCGGCGGCCCCGGCCACATCAGAGACTGGCAGTCCACCACGGCCGGCGTCCGGTACGGTGAGGTCGAAGTGGAGCTCGAGCCATCACCGGAGGAGGCCCCCTGCGGCAACGTTACCTCAGCGGTCACTGGGCCGGTGGCCGCACCGGCATGGCCATGCGCCGCCGACGGTGCCTCCCCTTCCCCACAACGCTGTAGGAAGCCCGCTCGGCTCAGCACCACGAGGGGAAGGAGAGGATGGGTTGGGGAAGGGGAGGGCGAAGAGATAAGGAGCCTCTCCGGCTCCACCGCCGCCAGCGACGAGACGGGCACCATCCATGGCGACACATCCAGATCGGGGAGGAGGCCGAGAAGCTGGGGGAGGGAGGTGGGGAGGAAGCAGCGGGAGAGGGCGAAGGAGCTGCGGAGGGAGCGGCAGGTGCGGGGGCCAGCGCCAGGGAGGCGGCCGGTGAGTATATGCAAAGGCATGTTTTATCACTACATCAATGTGATACCTACATGCTGATTACCTCTCCATTTCTCTTTATGTTCACTCGTGCGCAAAGCAAGGTTGTGGACGATATGCGTTACTCTCATATATGCTTTCTCCAACACAACTCCCTCACCTCAGCATCCACACCATCTGCTGTTGCCATCATCAAGTAGTCTATTTTGGCTCGGCGTCGTCTGCAAGACAGTTGCATTGTTAAAATGTGTCTAACTACTAGTCTTACTGTTCTAAAGAATTAGTCTTACTTCGGGAAGTGTAAACCTAATACAGATGAATCAGTGCAAACACGGCATTGCCACAGCTACACAAATTAAGACATTTGACTGCCATCAAAATTGTTTCTCCGAAGCCTAAACTTGCACAAAAATATTAAAGGCACACTATTTTCCACAAGTCCATAAATGATTTAGCCTTGTCCCAAAATCCATATGGACTATAATTATAAAACGGGCGCGGAGCTTACCGACAGGCACTGCCACAACAAATCTGGTTTTTCCTTGAATACGCAGTGTCCATATCATTGTATTAGAAGATGAAGAGTTTTTATATTATTACAAGAATATCGTTACCGGCCATGGTACCTCATTTTGTTTTCCTTAGGTTTTTGTTTTGTGATTTTTTTCATTATTCTTCTCATTTTTATATTTGTTTCTATTCCTATTTTGCTTTTCCCCATCTATATTTATGTTTTCTATAGAGCTTTTTTATTTTTCTATTTTATCCTTATCAATTACTATGTTTATTTTAATTTTTTCACATGAGATGTTCTATTATTTATTATTGTAATATTCAACTAGTATATAATGATCATCTGTGTTGTTCACATAATATTTTGAGATGTTTAATGATCATCTGCCAAAGTTTAAGGCAAGGTTAGTAGCAAAAGGCTACAGTCAGATTTTGGGTATTGACTACAATGATGTGTTCTCTCCAGTGGTAAAGCACAGTTCTATTCGTACTTTTCTTAGTATTGTTGCTTCATATGATCTTAAGCTTGAGCGGTTAGATGTGAAGACTATATTTTTGCATGGAGAGCTTGAGGAGGATATTTACATGGATGAGCCGGAAGGGTTCATAGTATCTGGCAAGGAGAAATTTGTTTGCAAGTTGAAGAGATCCTTGTATGGTTTGAAGCAGTCCCCTCGTCAGTGGAACAAGAGGTTTGATTCATTTATGTTGTTGCACGGTTTTAAGAGGTCTAAATATGATAGTTGTGTTTACATCAAGTATGTTAATGGATCACCTATATACTTGCTATTATATGTTGATGATATGTTGATTGCTGCCAAGAGTAAGGTCGAAATCACTAAATTGAAGAAATTGTTGAGTAGCAAGTTTGACATGAAAGATCTTGGTGCTGTTAAGAAAATTCTTGGTATGGAAATTACTAGAGACAGGAAATCTGGTTTGCTATTTCTTAGTCAGCAAAATTACATTAAGAAAGTTCTTTAGCATTTCAACATGCATAATGCTAAGCCTGTTAGTACTCCTATTGCACCTCACTTTAAATTATCAGCTGCACAGTGTCCTAGTACAGATGCAGATATTGAATACATGTCAAGAGTTCCTTATTCTAGTGTTCTTGGGTCTTTGATGTATGTCATGGTTTGCTCTCATCCAGATTTGTCATATGCTATGAGTTTGGTTAGTAGATATATGTCTAATCCTGGTAAAGAATATTGGAGGACAGTTCAGTGGATTTTTAGGTACCTCAGAGGCACAATAAATTGTTTGAAGTTTGGCAGAACTCAGAAGGGACTTATTGGTTATGTGGATTCAGATTATGCTGCTGATCTGGACAGGCGCAGGTCTCTCACTGTTTATGTGTTTACAGTTGGCAGTTGTGCTGTGAGTTGGAGGGCTACATTGCAGTCTGTTGTTGCTTTGTCTACTAATGAAGTAGAGTACATGGCTATTTTTGAGGAGTTGAAGGAATTAATTTGGCTAAAAGGTTTATACGCTGAGCTGTGTGGAGTTGATTCTTGCATTAATTTATTCTGTGACAGTCAAAGTGTCATTTACCTTACCAAAGATCAGATGTTCCATGAGAGGACTAAACATATTGACATCAAGTATCATTTTGTTCGTGATGTGATCGAGGATGGTAAGTTAAAAGGTATGTAAGATCAGTACTCATGATAATCCTGCTGATATGATGACTAAACCTGTTCATGTTGCTAAGTTTGAGCTGTGGTCAAGCTTAGTTGGTTTAGTGAATTAGCCCAAAAGGCTATTTGGCATCAGTAGTATTTTCTTTGTTATGTTCAGGATGAAGGTGTTGATTTATGCTATGAGATGAATTTGTCTCAAGATAGAGTTTATTGAATATGTTCCAAATTCAGTTACACAATATATTGGCTGGACTTCTGACGGAGCGTGTAACAGAACCGATCAATTTATATAAGCTTAAGTCTAAACTAAGCTGCCATGACAGCTTAAGTTGCACCTAAACCCATATAAACCAGGTAGTCCGTGAAATCACGAAGGATTTCAAACCAACTTACAAACCAAGATCGTAGAGATTCAGTAACCACAATCCACATGATACATAAATTTTGCAATTAACTTAAATGTATCGGAGTTTATAAGAGAATATTACAACACCCTTTTTTATAAAAAAAAATAGCAGAAGAAAATTACTTTAACAATACTCACACTCATATTTTTAAATACGGTGCCAGCTCATAGTCAAATCCAACAAAAGCAATCTGAGATAAGATATAAGGAATGACCCTGCCCAAGGTCTGATTGTTTCCCGTAATGGGATAGAAACCCATCTTGTAGCCACAGCAACCTAAATGAACACCTGCAACAAGTGGGAATAAAACCCTGAGTACAAGAATATACTCAGCTAGACTTACCCATCATAAACCAAAAATAAGTTGACTCCAAGGAGTATGCAAGGCTTTATAAGTGGGATAGCTGACTCATTTAATTGCAAAAAGGCTTGCATTAAGGAACAATTAACAAGAACCTTCTAGCAATGTATTTTAATCTGATTAACCTTATCATGCTACATTAGCACCTGTACTAAACAAGCATGGTAGTAATTATTTAACAAGAAAGTAACCAATTCCGGTTGAGTATCTTTCGATCTCAAGAGCTCAACCATCTCATCTCTTTGTTCAAGTTCTTACTACGATGCCGCTGCTCAAGTCAAATGTTCACTGTCCAAGAACGATGGCGATTATAATCGATTACTAACCAGCTGGCGGGTATTCCTCACACAAACCACACTCACCAGCCACGGTGAGCTATAGATCACCGACATTCAATTCAGGAAAAGCGCGGGATCAACAGGTACCATCGTATCCGGGAACCGCCCGGCTGCCAGCAGGGCGCACCATACTATATTCAGGCCTTACCACCGCATAACCCATGGTCCCCCATCTTCACCAATACGATGCGTACAGCAGGTCGACTCCCGGCCCAAATCAAAATTAGGCTTCGCGGTCGGAACGACTTATCCTTCCAGCTAAATGTGAGGCATAAATTCAATATGATTTGAGGACGTACAACGGACGGGTCCTAGTTCGACACAGACGGGATAACCACACCGAACCTCCAGTTCAGTCTTGACACCAATCCCGCCCGGTCTCGATTTATTATCTCCACATGGTTATCCAAGATAAAAATGTATTCAACCATTCCGAGTAACCACCTATAACTCGCGGATGACAGGAAATCACCCGACTTCTAGCGATCTAGTTAAGCAGGGCTAAGCAGATAATCGCACCTGAACCTAATAGGGTTGAAGAATAACAGTGGCAAGGAATATAAGTAATACAGCAATGGTATCAAAACAACGCCTATAACTTAATGCATCAAACAAGTAAAGGACTCAAGTTAGATATTTTGCAAACCACAGGGAGAATGCTCCGGGGCTTGCCTTCCTCAGAAGAGCAAGGTTGATTCTTTGGACACTTGTATCGCTCCATGTCCTTTTCCTAGTCCTAGATCACCTCCGGTGTGAGAACTTCCAACGAGTCGTCCTTCTGGCTTCTCGACTTGCCGACAAGGTTCTCGCATGCGATCCTGTATGATGCGTATGCATACATGAATACTAGGAATGCATATAAAATGGATATGGACTATGATGATGAGCATGATTGCTTGCACATGACTTCCACAAAGTCGTCAAAATCATCCAAGAACATATATTATGAGCACATGTCATCTACTGCATTCTCTCCTACAACAACTACTACCAAGCATTAAAATGGAACAGCACACCACCATCACATCATCCATTCTAACATATAAGTATCATCCACACATATAAGCATCAACCCTAAACAATAGCTCTAACAGATTACACACATCATAAACATCAGAAAAAGCATTATTATTAACATGAAATAATAACTTAAAACATTATTAATTATTTAAAAGAAATTAGGGTAGAACTACAACCTGACCTTAGACTACTCAGAAAATTCTATAAAAATTACAATAGCTTAAGAATTTCTAATGTAGACTACCATAAAAATTTTAGGTCAAAAAAGTAAGTACTTTATCCTACATAAAAATGATAAGGCAGCATAATTTAATGGGGCTAAAATACTTTGTACATAGGAATATGTCAAACAACAGATCTCAGAACATTCTTAGCTCTAGATTGACATAAAAACACCCTCCAAAAAGTTTCATGCACAAATTCCTTATATATTATTTATTATGAATTATTTATCATCTAATAAAAATAGGCACCATAACTAGATAGAATAAACTTTCCATAGGATATAGCCTCATAACATTTTTCACAGGTAGAGCATGACATAAGAAGACTAACAAACTTGGTCTCACATTTTTCTGAGCAACAGAGAATTACTTATGCATTTTCTAAGATAAAAGCAATTAATAGAGATAAATAAATCTATACAGAAAAGTATCACAAATTTCATATTTAATATTTTTCATGCATAGATATACTCATAAGAAAAATACTGCAAGTTGAACCAACTCATTTGGACTAAAAATGAGGAAGTTATGATTTTTCAAAGCTTTTATCAAATTCTGGAAATTCCATTTTCGAAAACTAACTGAACTGAAAATGCTACGCGTACCCGACATATACCCAGCGACTTGACTCTGCTAAGTGCACACGACGCTATGCACCCAGACCGAACCTATGCTGACGTCAGGGCTGACATCATGCTGATCGGCAATCTTGCCGATGGCGATGTCACCGGCGATCGGCAATCTTGCCGATGCCGAACCTACGCGAGACACAACGGGGAACCGGTCGCCGGTGATCGGCAATCTTGCCGATGGCGAGGTCACCGGCCGAACTATGGCCACTACTAGACTCAGAACATCAGCGCGAACTCGTTGGTGTACAAGATGCAAGTTATTAGCGTGGTTTTGACCGTCGGCCATGCGCGACGGCGGACGGCGGACGGCGGCGAGGCTAAACAGTGAGCTCGCCGGAATCGGTCACGGCGGGACACAAGGGCTTGCCTACCAGCTACAGCAGACCAAGGCGACTCGGATTAACCAGATAACGTGAAGAGATGTTGGCCAGAACGACGACGGTGATGTATGCCGACGAGCGGCGGCTCGACCCGCAACAGCGGTCGAGCCGCCGTCGCGGGTCGAGCCGCCGCTCGTCGGCGGCCAAAATCCGACGAACTCGAACCCTAATTGGTCCCATTAGCCACACCAACCTACACTACTCGAGCAGGCGAACACGATGCGTAAGCTAATGGAGGGAGAGAGGGGTTGCTGGCCACGGCAGACCGCACGGCGGTCGAGGCGGCCATGATCGGCAAAAGGGGAATCAGCCGATTCGACCTATACCTGATGGCTCGAGGGCAGGGAACGTGCGCAGGACGTGTCCCACGTCAAGGCGGAGCTCCTGGCGGGTTAAGGACAAAATATGTCAAGGCTGTGAGGCGCGGTGGCGAAAATGGCGGGCTCTGCGTCCGCTTGAGCTCGGGAAGAGGAAGGCGAGGTGAGGAGGGGCGTCTGGTGAAAGAGAAGAGAGCGGGGGAAGAATGACGCGGTCGGGAAGCCTTGAAGCAGGCACTCGGGCTTGGACAGGCGGAGCGCGGCGTCGGGCTTCGACGAGCGCGTGGCGCGCATGCGAGCGGAGCGGGGCCGAGCGGAGCGGGGCCGAGCGGAGGGCGAGTGGCGAGCGGTGGGGCCAGGCCGAGTGCGGGCGTGCGGCGCGTGCGAGCGGCGCTCGGATGGGAAGGCCATAGAGCGAGCAGCGGCATCGCCCGGCGTACGGACACCACGCGGACGGCGTCGGCGCGGACAGCGTCGCGAGGAAGAAGAAGAGAGGAGGAACAAGAGACTGGCAGGTGGGTCCCACTGCGCCAAGATTCATGCAGAACCTGATTTCCTCCATATCTTCCAAAATAATTCAAATTTTGAAAAACTTTTAAAAGATAAAATGTTCCTTTTGATGAGTAGAATATTTCACTTTTAAACTTCAAAACCTAACTCTGCCTAGAATTTGAATTTCAAAAATGGGGATTTAAAATCCATTTAAAATTAAAAGAAAAACATTTTTATAAACTATTTTTGATATTTTTGACCCTCTTCCAAGCCTTTTCAAGAAATGACCCCAAAATAAGTTTTGCTCCAAATAATTTTCTCTACAAACTTCATTTAATACTTAACCCCAAACAAGCAACCTATCATACAGCTCTAGTTCAAATCAAGTAAGCACATATTTCAATTTATCATTTCATGTAACAAGGATGATGCAAATGAGATGATTATGCTCATGATATGCAAGATAATGCATGCTTAACACCAGAGTGTTACAGAGCGAAGCGGAGTCTAAAGTCAGCCCATTGGTGGTCGCCCCGAAGACAGTTGGGGGATGCGCGGTACGGTACATATACTTGGTGTTAGGGTTCCACTGTGTCTGAGCGATTCATTCATTCTCTTGTAACCGCCGCACGATGCCCAAATTCTTAATAATAGTGAGGATTGTTTGCTAACTGCGCCTGTGGTTTTTTTTCCTTCGCATTGAAAGAGTTTTTCATATTAAATCTCGAGTCTCGCTGTGATTGATCTTTGTGTTCTTCGTCATTTATAATTCACAGCAGGAACGTGGTATGCTAATCGCCAGAGATTTTTACAAAATGAGGCCGCGTTACTGTGACTATGGCCAGGACCAAGATGAAGCAACAACTGCTGAGCCACCTGCAGCTTCTGAATTTGTACTGTTTGTCAAAGCAACATTGCTGAAGATGCTCACTTTTGTTGACGCGATTGCTGCTCCTCTGAATGTTGGTGATCCTATCAATGCTTTTAGCATGGTGGGCGCAGCTTCTGAATTTTAACATTCAGGCTGTATGTGACACAGTGGATCACATCCGGACTGCTTGCATGTCTTCTTTGGACGACGACTCCTCCCTGGATTCGTCACCAGATATCCACAAGGTGACTAGGTCTGTGATAAATTCCATCCAGGCGCGGTCCACTGACTGGTAGTACACGGGTGCCATTATAAGTAAAGCAATATGCTCTGAAAATTATGCAACTTATTACGGTGATATGTGTTGTCTGTCTACCTTGATCGTGGAGTTGGTCTTTTCCCTTGAAGAAAAGCTTTCCAGATTATCCGAGTCATTTTCGGACCAGAGCCTGAGGTTCATCTTCTTGATCAACAACTTATACTTCATGCGACAGCAGCTCAAGACAATATGGACTCTTGAAGACCTCACATGTATTTTGAACAGCCTCACTTGCAAAATCAACATATACATAAACAGTTACCTCCAAGTGTGTTGGGAACCAGTATTGGAGCACTTGCACAAGCGCACACTTACTGCTTCACGAGAAACGACCCACTGCTGCCAAAGTTCCAGTCCAAGTTTCAGGCAACCTACGATGCACAAAAGCTCTGGAAAGTCCCGGACCCTGAGCTGAGGAAGAGGCTGCGTGAAGCTATCATCGAGATAGTCGTTTCAGGGTTTACGGAATACTTGGAGGATAACAATAGGATCACCCCAGGAGTCACTCCTCAGGAGCTGCAGGAGATGCTGCAGGAGCTATTCGAAGGGTGAAGAATTGCACCATACAATACAAGACAAGTTTCCTTCTACTGCTGTTTTCATGCATCTTTGATTTTATATGTTTTGGGTTTTGAATTTGGAAATTTTGATCATGTTTGTACCCTGATCAACAGATGTCAGTATATATGTACTAGAGATTGAATTTGTAGCATCCACAACACAATTGTCAATCTGATAGTGATTCATATATGCAAACAAGGACTCGAAATAGTATCTCCCTGGAAGCCATAAAATCAACGATTACTGCTAAATTAAGCTGCTAACCAAACACATTCAGACATCGTATTTGCACTGTTCGTTTCCTGAAAAAAAAAACCACTGTTCGGCCAAACTGCAGGGTTCAAACAGAGTAGTACAGATCAGGATCTCCTAAATCGTGCACTGTGAGGAAAAAGAATCAACTAGTACAGCTCATACTAAATTTGCATCCAAACAAATTCAGATCAGATATGTATATTTTGCATTCAGCCAAACAGCAGGGTTCTGACAACAGAGTGTGAACAGACTGGTTCCAGAAGAAAACAAGACAAATAATGTAACAAAGTGCTATAATCAAGGTCTGAACATTAGATAAGATTGGGATGTTGTACTCAGTAGTCAACTTTAGCACCTTGTAGCACTATTACTAGAACCAGCAAGAAAAGGCACAATTTGGAACTAACTCAACTTCACATGACCACAAGCATACAAAGAAGTATAATTTGAGGAATTTGTTGAAAAACATGATGGTATCAGGGGCGAATCTAGAAACACCATCTCGGGGGATGGGTAATTAGGTAAACAATGCATGAGGAAAGCTATTTTTTAGCTGAAAGTCAAGAATGTTCATGGCTATGCAAGACATGCATATAGGAATTTTAGGCTCCACCCCGGGCTAAAGCCCCCTAGCCTAGGTGTGGATCCGCTCCTGGATGGTATAATTGAAAATTAATTTGAATGCTTAGTTTAGCAGTTATAGTATTATTAGTTTATGTAATCCATCATTGACGAACCAAATTTCGTTACTCAAGAGCAACAAAATTACAATAGTTTTTTGAAAACAAAAGTAAACGTCCACATCTTAACAACCTACATGCTGATGGAATGAACACAAAGGGTTCACCCAACCGGCTAAAATGTTCCAACGTAAGGTTGACATCAACGACATGTGCAGCTTGGAGTGGCTGGTGATCACTACAAGAACATGGTATAAAGGAAAATTAGGCCCAAACTGACTAGTGTTGCACCCCTTGAAATGGTGCATGGTGGTGGGTGGGTGCCATCCTGATCGGCCCGTGTCTAGCAGGCCTATTCCGGCCCGGCCCGGCCCATTAGGAAGTCAAGGTCAACAACACCCTATGCCTGCTACGCGCTGTCAGATGAGATGGAAGAGCACGGCTCCTTTTTTAGGCAGCCGGAATCGATGCACCTTTGAACTTGATCATTCCATTTGCAGATTTATTGGTCGATTTTTGCCTGCTGCGCGCGCGTCCAGCATCAAATCAACGCAGAGATAGGAGAGATTTCGAGCAGCCGGGACTGTGATGGCGGCTGTCTGGCGGAGAGCATGGAGGTCCAAGAAGGTTTCATCCGCCGGGCGCGGCGACGGCGCACTGCAGCCGATCTTTGGCAGCAGCAGCAACACCATCGCCACTTCAGGTACCCGTACCACCATGACCCTCTCCACCTCCGCGTACACCAGCTCATCCGAACGAGTCAGAGACGAGGAAGAGAGTGCCATGGAGCTCAGGCAGGAGGTTGTGAAGACGCGCCGGCACATGAGGGGTCTGGTGGAGGAATTCTGTGCTGGTGCGGATGGCAACGCCACTGCCCCGGACAGGTGGCTCTCGGAGCTGGACGTCGCCTGGCTTCTCCGTCTTGCAGAGATTGACGCGTCCGGGCAGAGTGTCTTCGTCTCACTGCAGCTACAGAGTCCTGCACAGACTTGGATCCCGGCTCTGCAGGTGATCAGCAAATCCGTATGGCAATGCTTAAGTGGACTTTATAGTTACGATGAAACAACCGCTGTGTTACCTGCAGTTTCTGAATTGGCACAGTTTCTAAAGGCAACCTTGCTGAAGATGCTTGCCTTTGTTGACGCGATTCTTGCTCTTGATCCTTTAAGTGTTGATGGTGCCACCAGCCAACATCACGTTTCTTCTAGCAGTGTGGTACCGATGGGAGCAACAAAGAAGGTCCGGACACTGCTAAGTGTGCGCCATGCTCTCTCTGCAGCCTCAGAACAGATCATGATGGCTTTCTGGTCCTCACCCTACGTGCAGTCCACAATGGTAGCTGACGATATCGGAGGCCTCTTGTCAGCACAGCTGGATAAGCTGGATCAGGCCATACAGAACACACTTGATCACATCAGGACTGCTATCACTCCGTCCAAGGACGACGACGATGAGTTCTCCTCTCCAGGGGCAGCAAGGGATGCTACTAAGACGACCCTTCTGCAATCATCACCCGACATCCACAAGGTCACTCGGTCCGTCATGAACTACATCAACAATTTGTTGTCCACTGAAGCATTGTTCCGCTCGAATTATGGACATCGTCAGGGAGATACATGTTCTGTGACTACCCTGACAATGGAGGTAGTCGGTTCCCTAGAGGAAGAGTGTGACACCCTAAAATTTCAATTTTGGGATGTGAACCAAAAACACTAAATAAACTAAAGGATTTACTAATTTCTTTAAAATTAACCAAGAATTTATTCTTTTGTTATCATTATGAAATAATAAAAAGTGTGGCTTTAAAACTTTTACCAAGATAATAAAGATGGGTTTGTGCTTGGTGCCTTGTTTTGTTTTGCTGGTGTTTGAAAAAGAATTTCTAAAACCCGAGCAAGACACGGCTAGGTTCTTTTCGTGTTTGAAAATAAAGCTTTGAAAACCCAAATTTGCCTCAAGAAGATTTTGGAAAACGTTTTCAGAAAAACTCTTTCTCTTGCATAGATAGAGAGAGAGAGCATTTTTTTTGCCTCTATAGTGTTGACCATCGCTCTAGTAAGACACCATCCTCTACCTAGCTCTAGCAGGCCTAGTTCAGTCTCTAGACATTCCTGGCTTACCCTAGCCTATCCTGGCCCAACCTGGCTTGCTCTGGCCTATCCTAGCCTTAACTGGCCAGCCCTAGCCGGCCATGGCCACCCCGCCCAGGCTAGCAGTAGCCGCAGCCGGCCACCAGCGAACAAACTTGGCCATCAGCCGCATAGTAAGGCCAGCAGTAGTCCGGTCTAGCAACCCTTTGCTATCCTCAAGGCATCCTAGCTTGCTTTGGCCAGCCCCTACCTAGCTTGATCCACACCTGGCCTCACACAGCCTCATCTGGCCAACCACAGCTAGCTACAGCCACATGTGGCCACTCTTAGCCGGCCACGATCAACTTCGGCCGGCCATAGCCAGCAATAGCTTGGCAACAGCGGCCACAAGCAGTCATAGCCTCCCCGGCCACCTTGGGTTCTCTCTGGCCATCCCTGGCCAAGCCCGGCCAATTTCAGCCGGCCATGGCCAAATTTGGCTGGCCACAGCCAGCCAACCCGGCCACCAGCGGCTATAGGTAGCCGTAGCCAGCCCAACGGGTCAAGCCCAGCGGCTTTAGCCCAACCGGTTCCCCGTCGGCTATAAAGAGGCCAGCCGCGGCCCTTAGCCAACCCTAACCGCACACAGCCAACCCTAGCCGACCACAGCCAGCCGCCGCCGGCCACAGCCCGCCTCCGCCGGCCACAGTCGGCCGCTGCCAGCCGGCCAAGTCCCGGCCGAGGGCCGTGGTCCTCCATCTCCCGCGCGCCGCTTCTGGCCGCCACCGGCCGCATCTGGCCACCGCTGCCGGCCGTAGCGGGCCGCAGCCGGCCGTGACAGACCGCAGCCGGCCGTAACAGGCCGTAGCAGGCCGCAGCCGGACGCCACTGGCCGTCCAGCAGGCCAAGGCCGAGGCCCCTTGCCTCCGGCGCTGGTGCAGCGGCACCATGGCTGCCATGGCCACGATCTTCAACAGCCAGAGGTGGAAGATGATGGTAATTACGAATCTGCCACTGAGCAGTTATTTACAGTTTTGCCATTATTTTTAAAAGCTTATAACTTTCACGGTTTAACTCCGATTTGGTCCGTTCAAATTTTGTTAGATTTATAATTTCATAATCTACACAGTGGTGCTACTTTTGAAGTATTTTGGAAACTTTATATTTTTAGTCTATATTTAAAGTATTTATTTGTCTACAGGAAATCTTTGAAAAATCATAACTTCTCCGTTATAACTCCGATTTCGGTGAACTTGACGTCTGTGTGATCGTAGAAACGAGTAGAATAGTTTGATAACCTTTTTATTCTATTTTGATGACATAGATGTACTGTTCCTCTAATAGTTCTTTGTTTGCTTCCTGTATGTATGCTCGATTGGATTGTCTGGTGTTGATTGTTGATATCGAGTTCAGACGGTGAGGTTTTTGCTGAGCAAAGCTACTTTGAGGATCAGCAGGATCAGTAGGACTTCGTGAACCAAGGCAAGTATAGCATGGACCATCCTTGTTACCTATTCACTAGAAATAACAATACATATGCATGTGTCCGTTTGATAACCTAGAGTTTATAACTAGCTTTGATATCCTGATTTCTTGAACCTTTTGGGTTGCATTGGGTAGCCAATATGCTAGTGCTTAATGATATCATGATCTTGTGGCTCGATGAGTATTTATGCCATGAACAGTAATAATGACTTTTGACCACTTGAGAAGTTATCAGTAACGAACCTTCCGGGATTGACAGTACAACTGTGAGGGCTATATGGCTCTGGTTTTAGCTCAGTATGAGGACCTTTTCTAGCTTGTTAGCAGTTCCCTTTATGGCGCAAGGGGGTGTGTTTTGGGTTGGGTGTAGTTGGACCTTTGTCTATATGAGTATAGGCTGCGGTCGTGTGCCATCAGAAGGGGGATACTACATCCGTAGGGCACAGAAACCTCAGTGGCCCTAACTTGTTAGACGAACCTTTGAAAGGCTTCATAGTGAACCCTGTCGGTCCTCCTTGGTAGTGGGCTAAGAGGCTGATCTCCTCCGGCGAAAGGGCAATTCACGGCTCACAGTCAAAGTGTACACCTCTGCGCAGAGTTTAATAAACTGGTATACTAGCCTTGCTCAAGGACACGAGCGGCCTTGGAACTCCTTACACTAATGATGATCTCTCTTGTCATGTTAAATTGTTCATACATTTGCTGTTATGTTTACTATTCATTTAGGTTACATTGATCATGATGGTTTTGGGAAACACTTGTCACCTTGATGCTGCTTAACTGATCAACTTGATTAATATATAAAAGCTAAATGCAGTCAAACTGTGTCAGCTTTTTGAGCCTCATTAACCCATGTTATGCTTGTTGAGTACGGTTGTGTACTTACGCTTGCTTTACTTTCAATTTTGGAAAATCCCGGATGGGTAACAGATGAAGGTTGGAGTGAGAGCTATCGGGATGAGTACTAGGCTTGGTGTTCACCAGTCGACGTGTCTCTACGGGAGCTTCCGTAATAATGTTATCTTAAATTTTGTTGTTTATGCGTAATACTCTGTAATAAATATTGTTACGCTATGTAATAAACAGGGTGATGATACTCTTTGTAATTTGTCATCCTATATGTGCGACGTTCCTGGGGCACATATAAAGTTATTTATACATTCTACTTTTATCTTTAAAAGTGGGGTGTGACAAAGAGCTTGCCAGATGGTCGCGCTCGTTCCCAGACCAGAGCCTCAGGTTCATCTTCTTGATCAACAACTCCCACTTCATACGCCAGCAGCTTCACACAAATTGGCCTCCGCATCTCCGTCTCCATGACCTCGCCTACCAGACTCTTTTTGACAGCATAACTAACAGAATCAACAGGTACATACGGAGTTATCTCCAATTGACTTGGGCACCGGTGTTGGAATGCCTGCACAATCCCACGTTTGGTTGCTTCATGAGAAACTACTCACCGCTGCCAAAGTTCGAGTCCAAGTTTCAGTCGACCTACGCTGCGCAAAAGCTCTGGAAAGTCCCTGATCCTGAGCTGAGGAAAAGGCTGCGTGAAGTCATCATCAAGAAAGTCGTCAAAGTCTTTAAGGAATACTTGGAGGATCACAACAGCATCATCCCAGGACTCACTCCTCAGGAGCTGAAGGAGATGCTCCAGGAGCTATTCGAAGGATGAACAGAACAAGTGCACCATGTAAAGACAGAGTTGCCAGCTACTTCTGTTTTCATGCATCTTTGATGTTTATGTTTTGGGTTTGGAATAAAACATTGTTGATTGGAAATTTTTTAATCTTCTGTGTATCCTCAACAGAAGTCAGTGTACATATACTAGAGATTGAATTTGTAGCATCCACAAGTATCAATCTCATAGCGATTTATATATGCAAACAAGGACTAGAAGCATTCAGACATGCATTTGCCTTGAAGTTGAAACAGAGTAGTACTGTACCGAACGGACTGGTTCCATAAGAAAACGAGACCAAGAACGTGCCGAAGTGCTAGTTTCAAGTTCTGAACAGTAAGATAACAGTAGGATGTTGTAATCAGTAGCCTCTCTGTTTAAGAAAAGAACCAGTACTCATAATCTGCCTCCCGAGTCAATGATCCTTCCACAAAGACCGAGGGGAGACCTCTCTGGGGAAGAGAAAACATCGGGAAGGAGAAGGAGTAGCCAGAGCCAACGCATGTCGAGTGCTTCTTGAGATTTTCCGTCCCTTGTCCAAGTTCTTCCCTGAAACCGTCACCCGTAAAGTCAACACTCAACACACATCAGCTCAGCCTCACTCTGTGGATCGCCAGTTGATAGAGGTAGTAGCAGGCTAGCATAGCTTAGTTAGCATGGAGGGTGGGAATGGCGGCGGCGGGTCTTGCTGGAGCTACCGTGAGGAGACTGGATCTGCTGTATCCACCGATAGAAGCAGCTCCAGATCAGGTACCATAGTCTCAACTGCCTACACATCTAGCACCTCTCGCCACTCCATTATGTCTGCGGAGATGGCGGCCATGCTCTTGGATTTGGAGATCTATGGTGTAGAGGACGTGCCCCTTGAAGATGCAGAGGAGGAAGACATTAGAAGCCTGGCCCCGGGAATTCTTCGTCGGTGTGCCATTGGCGGCGTATTGCAGCGCCAACGGCGGCGACATGAGTGTCCTGGAGAGGTGGTTCACAGAGCTGGGCGTTGGCTGGGTTCTCGAGCTCCACCTCACTGATGGTGCATCTGCAGGGACAGGATACTTACTTCTGCTTATGCACAGATCTGGATCCGGGCTTTTGGCAAGATCATGAAAACCATCCGTTCTTCCGCGCCCCTCTTAGCACGACGGTCCTCGATGGGCGTGGGCCTGGCAAGTATTTGTGAGGATGGCGAAGAAGCTAACAGTTGTAATCTGGATCCAGTTTACACTGTTTAGAAACCATGTTGAAAATGGTCGTTTTTGTTGATGTCATAGTTCATCTGGATCACAATACTATCACTTGTGAAAATCTCATGGCCAGTGGGGCGCGGGCACTATACCAGAAGATCAGTATCCTCTTGCTTGTGCACAATGCTCTGTCTGATGCCTTATCCCAAATCAAGGTGGCATTCCTTCTTTTGACGACTACCATGTCATTCATTTCGCCGGCACATACAGAAATTGGAAGGATATGGGACGAGATGCTCATCCTCTTGCAGGCAAAGGATGTCAAGGCGTGTGAGGTCATATGTAGCACACTGGAGCAGATTAGTACTCGTATCATGGAGTTGACGGAGGACATGGCTGCTACTATAACTCCACAAAGATCATTCGAAATTCACAAGGTTACTAGGTCAGTTGTGGATCATATCACTTTCCTGCTGGACAATTACTCGACATTGGTTTCAGTAATACCTCAAGCTAAAAGTTACTTCGTTTGTTTTGATGGCTCATACTTTATAAGAAATGAAATAGAACGAAATGACACTTTGGACAACGTCATCATGAAAATGGTATCTTCTCTAGAAGGAAAACTAATCAGGCTGTCAAGATCATTTTCAGATCAAGGCCTTGGGTTCTTACTCTTGCTCAATAATTAATACTTCATGCAGCAGGAGCTCCAGGATTATCATCTTGATGAATTCGATTTTTTACACCTAATTTGTAAAGTCAATGAGTACATGAGCAGCTATCTAGATGTATATTGGGCGCCGTTGTTGTCATGCTTGTTGGATCCTATGCTTTGCTTCCACAAAAACTACTCCTCGCTGTCTAAGTTTGAGTCTGAGTTTCAGAAGACTTACACCACTCATAAGATCTGGAAAGTCCCAAATCCTGAGCTGAGAAAAAAACTGCGCGTAGCTATCACCAAGAAAATCGTTCCACGCTACACAAGATATATAGAGGATAACAATGTTACCACCGCAAAAATGAGTCCCCGTGAGCTGGAAGAGATGCTGCAAGATTTATTCGAAGGATGAACAAGTGCAAAGACAAGTCACCAAAGTTACATTCAACTGTATTTGCATCTGTGTTGGTTTGGAATCAAATATTGTTGCTTCAAATGACTTGGCTTCTTTTATTGAAAGAAAAAATGACTTGGCTCCTTAAACTGTCTATCTATATATAAATCTATGTAACTATGTTTGGTTATTTATATTTATCTAATGCTCGAAACAAACCTTCTGCCTTGTAGGTTCGTACTAGCTCTGGTCATGCTGGCTGGCTGGCTCCTGGATTGTCATTTCTCCCATTGAATTCACGCGTAATCACTGCAGCCGTTGTTTATTGAGCGTCGTTTTGAAGTCATGTTGGATCGGTTGTAAGTTTTTAATCTTTTGGAAACAGTTGCACTTTATGTGGCACTAGAGGAGATTAATGCATCTGGAACATCCACACCTCCATGGATACTGATCATACTGGTTTCGCCGCTGTCCAACCTTTATAGGTGTTTGTATCTCTCTGCAATAGCAACAACCTAGTGCGGTTATACATCACGTATATGTTGTGTGTAAATAACATCGGCATAATCAGATTTATTTTCACATGTTCTATTTCAATAAGTTAAGTTGTCCTAATATAACATTAAGCAGTAATGTTTACTCAGACTAGACAAGTATGCAAAAACATCTTTGAGTGCCAACATCATCTGGTTCCTACAAGCTTCCGAACTCTCTCCATTTGTCTTTCTGAACTCAAAGAAACTAGGGGATGCAAAGCTGAACAAAAATTTCATGAAAAATCACCTTCCAATGATTGTGATTGTGAGGTAAATCGCAATGATTCATCAGAGGGTGTGAGAGAGGAACGAGGCGGGAGGTAACTCATGTTAAAAGTTATTGTTTTGAGTCACCCTGATTTCTGAAGTCAGTAGTATAGACAAGGGAATCGAATCTGTCAATTTAAAAGATGGGAGCTGTGGCTATCCATCCTAACCATCTATGTTCTCCCGGAGCCAAAAAGTGAAGGTCTGTGAGAATTAATTTACAGACTGCATTCGCTTTTCTTCGCACTTTCAGACTCCAAAACAAAATCTTGTTAGGGTACAGGAAATAATAAAAAGGATCGCATTATGTTTAAATTTTACTTGTCCATTTATACTCAGTCAGATAAATATAGCCCAGTAGCATGAGATGAGCATATGTATTTTCACAGGCGACAGTCAACCATGTGCTCTAATGGTAAGCAGTAACATTTTACTTGCTCAAAAGTCAGTAGATGCTTTTTACAATCAACTACTATACAGGTATGCAAAAACATCTTTGGCTACAATGTGGTTCCTACATGCTGGGCTCTCCATTTTCATCCCTTAGTGATTGTTCTCGCACAAATCACTCAAAAGCATATACACCGTGACGCCTTGTGATATCTCAATTCTCAAGCGACAAACAACTCGGCCTGGCCGTCAATGAACAAGCTCATGAACTCCTCTCCATCCACGGTCTCCTTCTCGATCAGGAGTTGGGCGAGCTTGTGGAGGATGTCAATGTGCGTGGTGATGATCTGTGTTGCTCTAGAGTAGGCCTTCTCCACGAGTTCCCTCACCTCAGCGTCCACGACATCTGCTGTCGCCATCGAGTAGTCCTTCTGGCTTGACATCTGTGAAAAAAATGTGAACATTTGTCAGATTTCTCTTCAAGCTGGTGCTAGGAAATGTGAACACTTGTCAGACTACTATTCTGTCTGGCTAAGAGTTAGCCAGGTAAATTCTATGAAAAAGCTAAAGTAGACGAGATATTTCCAGGTTAGACAGGGCAACCAAGGTCGTAGCAGCCACACAAAATGAGAGACGTGCCAATTCACAGTTTCACACTGTTGGTACAAACTGATGATGACAGAATTGGCACTATACAAGTGGCGTGTTATGGAAACACATTAGCTGGGGATCCAGGTTGCAGTGTCCATAAAGGTAAGTAGGCACTACAGAACTTGTAGAAAATGATTGCTGGTGGAAATTTCTGGGAACCAAGCAAGACAAGCATTGTTGAGCACACATGCTGCCATTGTTGGAATTTACATGCTTAGTTCTTCAGTTGATTTTTACATGTTCTTCATTCCAGGCCAACAATTATTCTTGCAAGTCCATTTTAGTTACAGTGGCATACCTGTTGCCCCAAGAAAGGGTTTCCACCAGGTCCCCCAATCGCAACTTGGCCGATCTTCTTACTGAATCCAAATCTTTCAACCATTTGTCTTGCGACACGTGACACCTGCATAAAGTCGTTGGAAGCTCCTGTCGTCACATTTTCCTGGCCAAAGATCACCTCTTCAGCAACCCTGCAAACCATGAGATTAGTTCAAACAGTCCATCACTATGTGCAACAGTAATAGTTGATGGTTCAGAAATGAACAAAATTTTCATAAAAGAGCACCTGCCACCAAGGGCCACAGCCATTTGGTTCTCAAGATAGCTCCTGCTGTACAATCCAGATTCTAGCCTTTCCTCGCTTGGAGCAAAGAATGTGAGTCCACCAGCCTGGCCACGAGGAATGATGGAAATCTTGGCTACTGGATCATACTCTGGCATGAGGGCGCCGACAAGGGCATGACCAGCCTCTACAAATTCCGAAGTTCAATAGCAGATTAGGAACGTGAGCCCACAAGAAGATTCAAACTTCTTGTTATAATATAATTCGACAACATTTACCATGGTAAGCGACAAGCCTCTTCTTCTCCTCAGAAACAACAGCATTTTTCTTCTCAGGCCCAGCAATGATTCTCTCAAGAGCATCAGAGATCTCATCCTTGCTAATTTCCTTAAGATCACGGCGAGCAGCAAGGATGGCAGCTTCATTCATGAGGTTTTGGAGGTCAGCACCAGTGAAACCAGGGGTCCTTCTAGCAATTTTCTCAAAGTCGACATCTTTTGCCAAAGCCTTTCCTCGGGAGTGAACCTATTTGATTAAAAAATGACTTGTAAGCTCAAGTACACGTTTAAAATGAACTCAGGATGCCGTTAAAAATCAAGTTTTTTAAAAAACTTTGTGCATGCTAGTACAGCTTGTACCTAGAAGGGTTAACATGAGTAATTGAGATATATTAAGGGCATAGTGGATGGAACTCACAAAGCTAGAAAACAACATATGTTCTAATCTTACAAGGATTTGAACCCTTTGTTCTGTTACTTGATACATAGAACCATGAGGTTGGCAGATTTAACTAATCACCCTGATGACTTGTACATTTAAGGGGCACCCAACTATAACACTCTTAAGAAGATGTGGAGTGTCACCAGCGTGCAGGCTAACTAGCGCAAAGAATCAATTTTGCATCTGTATTTGTCAATTTCCAAGCAAGGAAGTACCCTTTGCTAGACTAACTGCATCAATGTCACTTAACCCATGCAAGTATCTTCAGTGGCAGGGGCTCTAAGCAAGTGTATCAATACTACTAGTAGTTCAGAAAGCATATCAACTGCTAGCAAAGCACAAATTTACAGGTAGTACCAACAGGGACCTGTTTGATAAAAAAAACATAACTTGTAATCTCAAGTATACATTTAAAATGAACTGGATCCTAAGAAAAGTCAAGGATTTCTTTTAAAAAAATAACTTTAACAAGAAATGTTAGCATGAGTAGATGGAGATACATTATGGGCACAGAGGTTGAAACTCACAAAACTAGTAAACAACATATGTTCTAATCTTACAAGGATATGGACCCTTTGTTCTGTTATTTGAATATTTGATACAGAGAACCATGGTGTTGGTAGATTTACAAATCTCTCTGATTACATATACATTTCAGGGGCAGCCAACTGCCAAATATCAAGCCCCATTTCCATTAATGAAATTAGTTTTTTTAATCACTAATGAAATTAGTTATGACCTAGCATCCTATAACATTCTAAGAAGATGTGGAGTGTCTCCAGCATCCAAGCTAACTATTGCAAAGATTCAATTTTTTATCTGTGTTTGTCAATTTCCAAGCAAGGAAGTACCCTTTGGTAGACTAACTGCATCAATGTCAATTTCTAAGCAGGTTTATAGATAAGTTCATCAACACTACTAGTAGTTCAGAAGCATATCAACTGCTAGCAAAGCACAAATTTATGCAGGTTAGTATCAACAGGGGTTCGTAACTGAAGACTGACCTCAAGAATCTTGACGCGTCCGGCAACATCTGGCCTGTCAACGGTGACCTGCCTATCGAACCTCCCTGGCCTTAGGAGCGCCGAGTCCAGCACATCGGGCCTGTTGGTCGCCGCAAGCACAATGACACCGCTGTTGCCAGCGAATCCATCCATCTCCGTCAAGAGCTGGTTAATGGTCTGCTCCCTCTCGTCATTCCCCCCACCAAGCCCAGCACCACGCTGCCTCCCGACGGCGTCAATCTCATCAATGAAGACAATGCAGGGCGCCTTAGCCTTGGCCTTCTCAAAGAGATCACGGACCCTGGACGCACCGACACCAACAAAGAGCTCGACGAACTCCGACGCCGCGCAGGAGAAGAAGGGCACCCCAGCCTCGCCCGCGACGGCACGCGCGAGCAGGGTCTTGCCCGTCCCCGGCGGGCCGACGAGGAGACACCCCTTGGGGATCTTGGCTCCGAGCGCGGTGTACTTGTCGGGGTTCTTGAGGAAATCCACGACCTCCTGCAGCTCGAGCTTGGCCTGGTCGGCGCCCGCGACGTCGACGAACGTGACCCCCGTCTCGGGCACCTCCTGGAACTTGCTCTTGGAGCGGCCGAAGTCCATGGGCCCGCCGAGCCCGCCGGGGCCCGCGCCGGGACCGCCCTGCGCGCGTCGGAAGAGGAAGAAGAGCCCCGCGAAGGCGAGGAACGGGAAGAGGAGGTTGCCGACGAAGGCGACGAACCCGCCGGGACCCGCGGACTCGCCCTCGGAGACCGAGATGTCGACGCCGTTGGTGGCCAGGATGTCGATGAGGTCCGGGTCGTTGGGGACCACGACGGTAGCGCGGCGCCCGTCGACGGCGGTGAGCTGGAGCAGCCCGCCGTCCTTGGTGAAGCGCACGCGCTCCACCTTGCCGCGCTTGACGGCCGACAGGAACTCGCTGTACCGCCACGAAGCGCCCTCCGGGAGGTCGGAGGCGGCTGTGGAGGGCCTGGGGGCGGTGAGGAGGGAGCTCGAGAACGGGTTGGCGGTCGGGGTGGGCGCCTCGGCCTGGACGAGCTCGGGCGCGGGAGCCGGGGCGGGGGCAGGCGCGTCGGCGGCGAGCGCGGGTGAGGCGGTGAGAGCGAGGAGCGCCGCGGCTGTGGGGACGGGCTTGGCGTTGGCGAGAGGGA
This sequence comes from Bothriochloa decipiens, assembly GCA_023333625.1. NCBI lineage: Eukaryota > Viridiplantae > Streptophyta > Magnoliopsida > Poales > Poaceae > Bothriochloa > Bothriochloa decipiens. Next base: position 1,967,295 of record CM041638.1, on the reverse strand, counting down.
GACGCGGCGGGCGGAGGCTGGAAGGTTTCGGCTTTGGGAGCGAAGCGGTGATTAGGAGGTGGGAGGCGGACACCGACGGCGGCGCCATGGCTGATGAGTGGAGTGGGTAGTTCTTGCCTTCTTGGTGGATGGCCGGGTGGGTGAGGTGGGAGGACGCGGGACCGGGAGAAAGGGGAGAGCTTGGGGAGATGAGATATAGAGACGTGAGCGATGGTTTGCTGGTTGACGTGGAGACGATGACGGCCATAGATGGCGCTCTGCTATCCGGAGGCAGGGAAAGCGCGACTTGTACAGAGTTTGCACTCCACGCGCGGAGGATCCACAAATATTTGGGCACCAAGCAAGTTCTTCGACTCAAATGCAACACCTCAAGCAGAGTGAAAACTTTTGGATTGAGAATTTTTGGATTGACATACTCCCTCCGTCTCAGAAAGGAAGTCGTTTTGGATTTTCGTGCCACAAGTTTGACTCGATTTATATAAAATACATGTAATATTTATAAATCTAAATAAATTTATTAAAAAACTAGACTTTAAGATCTTTCTGATAATACTAATTACTTAGCATAAATCTTTATATATTTTAATATAAAATTACCGACAGTAGTTTTTCTCGAGAAGCGAGAATGACATCTATTTTGGGACGAAGGGAGTATGTGTTTGAGTTAAAGAGATCCCTAGTACGTTTTGAATTCTGTTCTCTCTTTTACTCCCCCTTGTTTTCAGGCTGTTGTTCACTTGATGAAAAATTTGACCTAAAAAAACTTATCGTAAGATTCAGATGTGGTTAATTTGTGTTCAATGACTTGTAGCAAAAACTACCATAATAGCCAAACAAAATACATTCGACATGTTTTTACATACTAGTACTGAGTACTGATGAATGCAGGTTACCATTAGCCAAAAAAAAATTATCTTGCATGTTCTATTGGAAGATCACCATAGTTCCTTTCATGCATGCTGTTACTGATAGCTAGGACTGGAATGCGGTGCGTGTCACCTCGAACAACAGATAATTTCCCCCACTGTTTTTTGTCGAAAAAAGTCTATGGAAAAAAAATATGTTTGCAGCTGCCGTTAGTTTTTGTTTGGCTGTATATATATTTTGCCAGTTTTTGCTTTTGCAAGAGGCGTGGCTTTTGGATCCAAAAAAACGCATTGACTGCCACGACACTGCGTTGTCCATCGCCACAAGGAAAGTGTATGCCAATTGGGCCTCCTGGGTAAGCAGCCCACTCTGTCCTACGGGCCACAACACGGCCTTTCCATTTTGGGCCCATCGATGGTCGATATGAAGGCCCCAATAAGTTAACCGCCTTCGATGGGCCTTACTTGAGCCGCCCTTGTGTTTGGCGCCGCCGTAGCCAGTGCTGCTCCAGTGCCTCTGCCGGGTCTTGCAGTGCCCCGGCATTGGCTGCTCTTTTCCCTCAGAGGTGTCGGCAGTTTCGCAGCCGCCGGCCTTCGCCCGTGCCCGCTCCTACAACGGCCGGCGGTCTTGCCGCCATGTGCTTTTTTGCCCAGGCCCGCTCCGCCAGGTGCCTTCCACGCATCCGCGGCCAGGTGCCTTGGGCGCACCCGTGCCCGCCAGGGGCTTCCTCGGCTCGGTCGTCGTCCCGCCCGCTGCTGGTCCGCTCCTGTGCCGTGTTCTTCTAATTTCATATACTATGTTAATCATGACAAACGGGTAGGTAAACAATCCGAACCACTCGAGTCTGGAGATGCGTTTTACAGCAGATGCATCGCACTAAGAGAAGTATAAGTTACCGTAACTTTTAATGAAAAACTACATTACATATCCCCACTGACTACATAAGCGGCAGTTACATTCTCCGCCACAATCCACATTGGTATTGGTATTAATATGGTTTTGCAAATTTTACCTTGCATTACATTTCTCTATAAAAAGGAAGGAACCGAGTCACCAAGTAATTCAAAAGCTACACATATTAGTTTTGTCTCGGAAAAAAAAAACACATTAGTTTTGTGAAAATGACATGACGTGATACCTCAAATTGGTACATCTCACAATTTCTAGATGTGAGTTAGATGCTGAGGATAGCCGGTTTGGGGCGACTCATGGTGGCAACGATGTGGTACGGGTATGGGCGACGACCAGAAATCTTTGAGTACTCCTTTTTTTTTTTGAGTAATTATTGAAAACTATTGGTGAAAAATGATTATTTTTCCTTTTCGAAAAGGTTGCAAAACATGATTTTTAGGATATTATTTATGTACCGTTGGAAATGCTCTTACATCTGATCCTTGGCCATTTGGACTGACAGACAAAACTATGTCAATAGCTTTTTACCTTAACCTCTCTCTTTGTGATTGTCATTAAGCTCCACGAGAAAGCAAGTGATGCTGCAAGCAAAGAATCTGGCGAGTGATGATTATGCTTTGCAAAAAAGCAAATAAAGCAATCAGGAAGCAAGGAACAACACACCTTGTAACACAAACGCTGCACCTCCACTCATTCTAGTGGCGCTTCTTCTACTGTACACGCCAACGCCCATTTGTAAGCATGACACAATTAATTCCAGATAGTCGGAATATAGAATCTGTCCCAGAGCCTGTTTTCTCGCCGTGATCCAGGTAATTTTAGTACACATCCAAGGTTAATTTTAGTCCTTACATATTTTTACTTAGTCGTTTTGAACGCAAGGGATCAGGATTATGAAGGAATGCACATGTTGTTCTCCAGCTTGAGCTAGTGCTTTGCATGTCCACCGAGATTGACGCGAGGGATCAAGGTTAGTTTACTAGTGTATTTCTGTCTGCTTCGCCAATGCAAGTTCATCTATATATCTATCCAGGACTGCTTACTTTGTATGAGTAGTACTAGTATCACGCAGAGCTTTGTTGATTAAATTTGCAACTTAATTTGATCTATCAACACGAGTCAAAGCTGAAATATGTTTATCCATAATATATACGTACAACAATTATGCATCTATATAATGAATTATATTTGCTTGCATACACTGTGTGTTCCGGAGATAGTGATTTGCTGGAGTGAAGTCTGGAGGAGGAAATCTGGTGTGCTTGAATGCGCTGCTACGCATGCATTTCGATCCGAGGTCAAAATCTAGAAGAGCTGCAGATTCAGATGGAGCTCCTGGCCTAGCTTGTCGAGCTAGTTAGGCAGTAGATCAATTCATCATGCCCCCGAAGGTAAGTCAATCAGTGACTGCTTCTACGCATATTTGTGTGCCTTGCACAGGTTAAATTCCTCTGTTTTTTTTTGAGCAATTAGTTTTTGTATTATTATGGACATGCTCAATTTTTTATCAAAAACGAAATTATATATTGATTTGGAAATTAATTGGTAGTAATTTAATTATTGCAGTTGATCACACTCGAGGCAGACAGCATAGCTGGCGCAGCAGAGCACAAAATTCAGCATTTGGAGGACACGGCCAAGGGAGGAGATGTAATATACTTCCATGGCTGGGGTGGATGGGGAGCATCAGCTGTACCCAAAGAGGTTGTCAAACGACTACGATCATCATTAGGATCAGCGGATGCTGGGACAGCAGGCAATTGCAGAGTAGCTGGAACTACCCCAACAGGTGGTGGCCTTGTTCGACCAGCATGATGAAGAAGATGAATTTGATGGGGTGGAGCAGAGTGCAAGAGGTGTGATTCCCAGTGTCAATGTAGCGATCGTTAATGAACTTAATGCACACAGATTCCTTGTGGTTTTGATGCCTACATCGAACTACGGGTGGTCGGGGTCCCTTCAATTGGGGAATTGAGCAAGAGGGTGCTATGGACATCGAGGGGCAGGTTCTGGCCTCACGTCACAGAGAGGCATGAAAAGGAGGATGTGGAGGAGTTAGCTGGGTTGAGTGATGTTGCTATACGTCTTGATCTGTCAGGAGGAAATCCTGAGGATGGTAGGAACATCCTGAGGATCTGACATGAGCCTTAATACTGTCATTGAATGCATCTTGTACAGGGCAGGGCAGCAAGAGGCAATGACCAGGAAGGACATCAGCTGGGACTCCCATGCATCCAACTATTGGGTATGTGATGGGATCATTCAGGATGCCACTGATGGCGGTAGATCCGCGTGGGAGAACAGCGATGCTTTGCAGAGGAACATGAACCTGGACTTGTGTAATATGTGTGCTGATGAAGGATTATGTGACCAGTGGAGGCATACTGATCGCTGGGTTTCGGTGACCTCACAAAACCTGATGGAATGGAAGCTGAAGTCCCATCCATCTCTGGCAACATCCTTCTTCTGCACAAGAGCTAGATCATCATCAATGGACCATGATAACGACACCACAGTACTAGAAGCTGGCCTATTTGAGCAGTCTACGTGTGATGCATCTCTCCTACTGCAACTTCGCCTTTTCATCTGCCTCCTTCCTAAGTTGCAGTAACCTAAGATTCCTCTTGCTTGGTCATTGCAAAGACAAGAATGCACAAGATGGTGGTGAAGAAAAGGATTGCCATCGGCACAACCACTGTTGGCAAGACAGTGTAGCATGTTTCCGAAATCTATGGGCTACCCAAGCTGCCGCGCATCTGTGGGCGCAGGATGTTGGCGACCGATCTCAAGACTGTGATAGTCAGGAGATGCTGGGGGCCTCAAGCGCCTACCAGCCGTTGGACGTCGCAGAAGCACGCTGCCGGTGATGGATTGCGAGAAGGACTGGCCTTGAGTGGGATGGGGAATCAGCAGCTCCGAGCCACCACCCTTCCCACTACAAGCACAGCTATTCAGCGTACTACAAGAAGCAGCAGCTCCGAGCCTCTGTGTGCTTAGGTAACTAACTCATCCATCCATCATACTTTACGTTAGTTAACCTCTTATCGTTCATGTATTCATTCCCAAAAAAAAAAAAAAAAAAATCTTGTTCATGTACGTGTCTCTTGCTTGCTTAATTCGTTCGAATTGCTTAATTTGCTTGAACCCGGCCCACCACTGCTAGCTAGCTTTGTCATTTATTTATGCAGCAACATTGTTGTTAATCCTAGAGATGACATTTGTGTACCGGATATATATGGATCACGCCCGTATTCTTCTTTTCTTCATGTACGTAGGTAGCAATCCCTTCCATGGAATGGTTCATCATTGTCATACCCGGTTTTAAAGATAAAACCAGATATACACTATAGATGAGTCTTAAGGGATAAATCTCACGTATAGCTATAAATCCCTTCTATTGTTGGTGTTGCTGCCCGGCACAACCTTCATTAGTTCTCAGATCTCAGTTGCTGCCACGAATAACAGACGCTCGCTTCTCGCTTGTGTGCATTTGAGATCATGACCATTGATGTTCAGTAGTGCCAAGACCACGTCCAACTAAATTCGGCTTGTGTGCAAGAGCAAGAGCATTCAGGCATTCTTGAACCTCATGGCAGCGCATGGCCATGGGTCACCAACTTTTCTAGAGGAAGTAATATGCAATTGCAGACTCTGTCATTCACTGTCAGAAAGAACGCCCTGATTTCCCTTTGAAGCCAGTTCTCAGTCAATAAGTAGCAGATACATTTTTTTTATATTCACTTTAGTAAATATTGTAATACACATTTGAGACCCTCAAATAATAAAGTTTGAAATAGAAAGTTTTAAATATCTTCGAGTACTATAACTCTAGTTTAGATCATTTGTCCATATGAGGTCATTTGAAAAATTTTAAAAATACAAATTTCAAAATCAGTAATCTAAAAACAAAATCTTGGATCCTAAATGATTTCAAATGAAAAAGTAATCAACTATAGTGCCGTATATCTTTTCAAGTACTATGATCTTTGTTTAGGTTATTTCTCCGTCTGAGATCATTTGATTTTTTTAAAAAATATCATTTTCAAATTATTTCTATTGGCGGCAGATTAAGACAACCGTCAATGTAAATACATGATTTTTACTAAAGGTAACATTAAAAAAATCACTAGTAGAGATATATTTACACTTACGATTTATAGCCGTATGCCCACAATTCTATTTCTATACTTGCGCTATTCATTATAAACCACCAGCAGAAAAAACCGCTTTTTTTATATACTGACGCAGACACTCTTAGACGGTTAGACCTGATCCTTGGACATCCGGACAGATAGACAATACTATCTCAACAGCTTACCTTTCTCTTTGTGATTGCTATTAAGCTATGCATTGTGCAAGCAAGGATATGACAAGTGATGCTGCAAGCAAAAGAATCTGACGAGTCATGACTTCGCTTTGCAAAAAAGCAAATAAAGCAAATAGGAAGGAAGGAAGGAACACACCTAGCAAACCGCTGCACCTGCCCTCATTCTAGTGGTGCTTCTTCAGCTTTTGTACACACCTTGTCCTAGACATCAACCCATTTGTAAGCATGGCATAACTAATTCTAGATAGGCACTCGGCATATATGCTCCGTCCCAGAGCCTGTTTCCGCGTCGTGCTCCAGATAATTTACTATAGTAAATTCTGTCTTCTTCTCCATTGCAAGTTCATTCATGTATCCATCCAAGGTTAATTATCTTTATTGAAAAAAAATCCAAGCTTAATTATAAATAGCGTTACATATTTGCTGCATACACTGTATGTTCAGGAGATATCGATTTGCTGGAGTGAAGTCTGGTGTGCTTCAATTCGCTGCTATGCATACATTTCGTTGTGACGTCAAGATCTAGAAGAGCTGCAGATTCAGATGGAGCTGCTGGCCTAGCTTGTAGAGCTAGTTAGCGCAAGAGGCAAGCGACAGACCAATTCATCATGCCAACAGAGGTAAATCAATCAGTGACTACTCCATGTACTGGTATGCTTTAATTTGCACGGATTAAATTCCTCTGTTTTGTTTTGAGCAATTCGTTTTTGTGGGCATGTTCAATTTTCACCAAAAACAAAATTTCTGAATTTAGTTTCTCATGTGACAAATATCAAAAGTTATATTTATGTATTGTTTCTGAAAAGGACTTAACTGCAGCACGAAAGGTCTGGAAAAGGTTTTGCTTTCCGCTGCACTGCAAAATTAAACAAACATAGTCCACTATCCATCTCAGATTATAGGACATAACTTTTCTTCAATCTTGGGTTGTATATAATCCATCCCCTTAGTAACATAGAGAATAGTATACGCCCGCCTTGTCAAATTAATTAGTAGTAATTATTGCAGATCACACTCATAGCAGATAACATAGATGACGCAGCAGAGCAGATACTTCATATTTTGGAGGGTGCGGACAATCAAAGAGAAGTAATGTACTTCCATGGCTGGTTGGGGTGGGGAGCATCTGCTGTACTCGAAGCGTTCGTCAAACAACTAAGATCATCATCTGGATTGGCTGACACTGGGACAGCAAGGGACTTGGGAAAGATCATCCACGTCGATGTCGCACAGTGGCAAAGCAAGAGAGCCCTGGAGAGGGTGATTGCAGAGGAGCTGGAGCTACCACCGCAAGTGATGGCCTTCTTTGACCAGCATGATGAGGAGGAGGATTTTGACGGGGTGGAGCAAAGTGCTAGAGGTGTGATTCCTTATGTCAAGGTAGCGATCATGAATGAACTTATGGCCCGCAGATTCCTTGTGGTATTTCACAACGGGAGTGGTGGCTACGTCGATCTATGGGAGGCCGGTGTTGTGGATATCCCGAGGCAGGTTCTGGCATCATGCCAAAGATGTGCATGGACTGGATTTTAACTTAGATAATTTGGAGTTAGCTAAATGGAGTGATGCAGCTATATCTGTTATCCCATCACCATTGTTTGAGGGAGATGAAGTTGCTATGCTTCAGGTCATTAGGCACGCTCTATATGCAGAGGCCGAGGAGGTTGCTAAGTACACGGGTGTCCCTGAACCTGACATGAGCCCCAAAATTGTCATTGAATGCATCTTGTATAAGGCACTAACAGACAATGACCACAACATCAACTGGGAGTCCCATAGGTCCAACTATTGGGTATGTGATGGGATTATACAAGAAGGCACTGATGATGGTAGGTCGGCATGGGAGATCAGCGATGCTTTGCAGAGGAACATGAACCTGGATTTTTGTAGTGAGTGTACTGAAGTAATCTGTCAAGTGCTGAGTGGTGAACATAAGAGGTGTGTCGACCGTTGGGTTTCAGTTACCAACCAGAACTCAACGGAAGTCCAATTGACATCTCAAGCAACATCCTTCTTCTGGACAGCAGGTGGACCATCAGTTGACCACAACAGAAGCCACCGGGTCCTAGAAGCAAGGATGTTTGAGCATTCAGATAGCAAGACCAATCTGCGTGTGATTCATCTCTCCCACTGCACCTTCAGCTTTTCATCTCCTCCCTTCGTGAGTTGCAGCAACCTAAGATTCCTCCTGCTTGACCACTGCAAAAACAATGATGCACAAGACCTTGATGAAGAAAAGGAATGCCATCATCATAGCAACTGTAGCCAACAAGACGGTGGATCATGCTTCCGAAATCTATGGGTGCTAGAGCTGAGTTATACAGACTGGTACTTGCTGCTATCAAAAGACATGTTGGATCTGATGGTTGACCTCAGGGAGTTGAATGTGAAAGGAGTCGGTAACCAGAGTATGATGCATCTACATCATTGCAGTGATGCTGGAAGCAACAGCCACAGGCTAATCAAGCTCTGTGTGGCAACCGATTCAAATAAGGATGATGGCTATGGTGGTAGAAATCAACAAGTATCTATTTCCAGACCTATCAATGTGGCACATCCTCAAGACAGTTGTCCTTGATGGTTGTGGTGACCTGGATCTAATTGACTACTACAACACCCTGCCCCTGTCATTAGAGTCATTTACCTTGATCAGTAATGTGGCCACTAAGATAAAGACAATCTCCCTCTGGGGGCATGCCAAACTGAAGCAGCTGCTATTGAGAGGATTGTTTGATAGCCTTGCGGAGCTGGATATGTCTGGAACAGCAATTAGAACCCTTGCCCTTAGTGCAACGCAAGCCATGGGCCTCAAGCGACTCTCTTTGTTGGGGTGTGAGGAGCTCCGTGCAATACTGTGGCCGCAAGTGGAAGATAAAAACAAGAAGGGTCAGTTGGAGGTGCTACGCATTGACACCACCACCACCCTTGCATCTTGGGAAGAAGGCAAGTCCAACAATCAAGAGGCTACTTCTAGTGACAATGCAACTATTGGAGGGTCATCATCATCAATGACAATGCATGGCAAGGACCGAACACTCATCGACTCGGATTCGTATATTTCCATAAGGGATTCAAGGTTGTTTCGCTCACTTATGCACTTTAGACATGCTAAATGGTTGCACGTTGAGATTTCATCTACCAGTGGTAAAAAAGGTACTAATCAAGGAATTAATAGTAGTGGTTGTGGCGGTGGCAGCGGCAGCGGTGACAAAAAACAAGTAGGAGCTGTAAACATGCAGAAGCCAGCCGGTAACTTGTACATTGATGACAACATCTTTTCCACCTCTAATGGTAGCAACTCGCAAGCTGGTGCCACCAATGGTAATAACGATGTCTTTGAGGCCTCCTCAGTGATGAAAAGCATGTGGTTATGGCATTGCCCACCTATTCCCTACGATTCTGATTGGGCTTACTGCTACATTAGCATACAAGATGAGAAACAGACTGAATTACTGCAAAGTGGTACTGCTGCTACTACCACAAGGAAATTAACTAGAGCTACAACTCTACCACGTCTCGTGAATGAGGATGCTATGGCCCTACACCTACATGACAGCTTGTATATCACCTGTCTCCCAGGCCCTGCACCTGCTACTGATGTAGTAGATTTGAAATGGAGTTCTTTACGATGGTGCCGACTCAAGAGATGCCCCAACTTAGAAGGTGTTGTTTTCACTACACCTCCACTAAAGCTGTCAGGAGAAAGTATTTTCTGATATCTGCAGACATTCTGGGCATCCCAACTCCCAAAGGCGCGCTACATCTGGGACTGGAGCACAATATCCCAATTTCGTCCAGGACTTCGTTCCTTTGAGGATCTTGTATTCTTACACCTAGATTACTGCCCCAGGCTAGTACATGTACTCCCTTTGTACACATCAAATACCAATGGATGCCGTAACTTGGAAACCTGAGGGAGGTCTTCCCATCTGATTCAAAGTCGCAGCAGCAGGAAGAACCAAGAGAATTCCCTAGGCTGAAGCGCATCCACCTGTATGAGCTACCCAAGCTGCAGCGCATCTGTGGGCGCAGGATGTTGGCTCCCAATCTCAGGACTGTCAAGGTCAGAGGATGGTGGAGCCTCAAGCGCCTACCAGCGGTTCGTGAAGAAGAAGGAATGGTGAACTTTTTTTATTTTGATAAGCAAGGAATGGTGGACTTGGAGTGCGAGAAGGACTGGTGGGACAACCTCGAGTGGGACGGGGAAGAGGCCGGCCACCACCCTTCGCACTACAAGGCCACCTATTCAGCCTACTACAAGAACAAGCAGCTCCGGGCCTCTGTGCTCAGGTAACTAACTCATCTATCAATCATTCATACTGTATAATTAATTAAACTCTCCTTCATGTGCATCTCTTGCTTGCTTTAATTCGTTCAAATAGCTTAATTTGCTTGAACCCACCACTGTGCTAGCTTTGTAATTTATTTATGCAGCAACATTGTTGTTAATCCTAGAGATGACATGTGTGTGTACCGGATATATACGGGTCTCTGCTTTCACTGATGGATCACGCCCGTATTCTTCTTTTCTTCATGTATGTAGGTAGCAATCCCTTCCATGCAATGGAATGGAATGGTTCATCACGCACAAGAGAATATCGAGATATGCTATGCTTGGATTGCTCTGCTTCCGTCGAGTCTTCAACGACTGTGTTTTATTTGATCGTGTGTGTGCGCGTGTGTGTGTATGTGTGGCAGAGATGCTTGATATTTCGTGTGTGGCAGAGATGCTGGTCTGTTTGTGCTCAGCGCGCATCTGCGCTCTGCTTCCGATCCATTGCATTGCATAGATCCTGTTTGGTTTTAATTTGGTGAGCTTGCTGTACGTGAGGAGGAGAGATCATCAGTCATCAGCTTCAGCGGCAGCATACGCTGGTGATGCAGTCTCTTGTTGCTAGCCGGTGATGTCCTCCTGTGTGGTGTGTGCGTGTGATTTGCCAGCTACGCATTATCCTAGTGTATGGAAAAATACTTATTGTTGCTACACTACACTGCTACTAAATGATGAGGACCATGCGTGATGAGAATTGTTTATCTTTCGTTTCATTGGAGCAAATCTATGGACATGGCTTATCCTAGTGTATTTAGCAACTGGAACTACTATTTCGTTTGTTACTAATTTTGGAGGCACCAGGGTGCATCATATATATTGTGGTCAACTTTCTTGATCGTGGCAGTGTTATTACAGTGTATATATATCCCTGGCTGTCTTTTCACTCTTTGCAGACATATAAACAGACAAGTAAAAGTAGGATCCTCAAATCCCTTCCTGTTAGTACGTGTTGGCTGCCCGACACAAGCTTTATTAATTATCAGTTGCAGCTACCAATCATAGACGCTCGATTGACACTTGTTAGTACATGTTAGAGATCACGACTATTGATGTTCAGTAATTAAATTAAATGCTAGGACAACATCCCATTAAACTTGGCGACAGTCGGTGATCACAAGATTCGGGCTCTTAGATGGCATAAGGGCCATTCTTGAACCTCAAGGCATGGAATGGCCATGGTGCCCATGTTTTCCAGAGAAAGGTATTATGCAATTGCGGACGTTATCACTAGCTCACTGTCAGAAAGAATCCCTGATTTCCCTTGAAGCCAGTTCTCGGTCATGCTCTGCATATTCCTAACTTGCACACAGTAACTGAAGCTCTGAGAAAAGCTTGAATAAATGAACTTAAGGTTCAGTCTGAAACGACAGCTCTACCCAAGCACCATATTACTGTCGGTACTTTTTTCTTTGCAACCATAACCAACATGTCTAGAGGGCAAGCCCCATGGCAACCTTGATGAGTTTTGTTTAAGCCAGCGATTCCTAGACCTTAGATGTCTTTCTTGTTGGCCGACAAACAAGTGGGCTAAGAGACCATGCATTCTTATGTCCAAGTCATATGCCCTCATATTTTAAGGCGAAGCACATGTGAGTTTTGAAAACATATGACAACAAGCAATTTTTTCAAGACCGGCGAGCCTATTTTTCATGAAGCAGAAGAGAATGGTCAATAGACCTACACATAGTTGATACAAGAGACTCGCAAATAATTCTAAGATTACCAACAAAATCCCGACACAAACAGACAGCAAGAAAACAAGAGAGGGGGAGGCCACCACCTCTGAACACCAATCAACTAACAAAACTATGCCTACAACAAAAGATACGGCTGCACAAAGCTCGCCAATCGAGGGGGTCAAGCCGCGGTAATGGCACTCTTTGACCAGCATGATGAGGAGGATGGTTTTGACGGGGTGGAGCAGAGTGCTAGAGGTGTGATTCCTTATGTCAAGGTTGCTATCACGAATGAACTTATAGCCTGCAGATTTCTTGTGGTTTTGCAGAATGGGAGTGGCAGCTACATCGATCTGTGGGAGGTCGGTGTCCCTGTAATGGGACAAATGAGCAAGAGGGTATTGTGGACATCCCGAGGCAGGTTCTGGCATCATGCCAAAGATGGGCATGGACTGGATTTGGGGTTCGATGATGTGGAGTCAGCTAAATGGAGTGACGCAACTATATTCGTTCTTCCATCAAAAATTTCGGATGGTGGTGAAGAAAATGACAGCTGTCATCATCATAGCCACCATAGCCAAGAAGGCGGTGGAGCATGGTTTCAAAATCTATGGGTGCTGGAACTAAGTTATACAGATTGGTACTGGCTACTGACTAAGGACATGCTGGATCTTATGGCGGACCTCAGGGAGCTGAATGTGAAAGGAGTCAGCAATCAGAGCATCAGCCACCTACATCACTGTAGTGGTATGGGAACCAACAGACGTAAACTGCTCAAGCTTAGAGTGGTAGCTGAGTCATATAAGGACAATGACCATGGTGGTGCTGGTGGTGATAGAATTCAACAAGCGGTAGCATCTTTCCCAGACCTATCGAGTTGGCACATGCTCAAGACAGTCGTCCTTGATGGTTTTGGTGATCTTGAGATAATTGACTCAGATGCCTTGCCCCTGTCACTAGAGTTATTCAGCCTCACAAGCAATACCCAGCTGAAGGGCCTGCTGTTGACAGGATTGTTTGACAACCTTGAGGAGCTAGACATGTCTGGTACAGCAATTAAAATGCTTGACCATAGTGCAACACAAGCCAAGGGCCTAAAGCGACTCTTATTGTTGGGATGTGAGAAGCTCCATGCTATAATATGGCCACAGGCGGAAGATAATGAAGACAATAAGATGAGATTGGAGGTGTTGCGCATTGACACCACCACGACCACCCATGAGGAAGAAGGCAAGTCCAACAAGCAGCAAGAGGCTACTGCTAGTGACAATGCAAGTATAAAAGGGTCATCATTAGCAACAATGCACTTGAGGCATACAGGTTGAGATTTCTTCATCTACTGGTGGTCACAAAGGTGCCGCCGGTCGAGGAATCTATAGCAGCAGTGTTCGTGGCCAACCGAAGCCAACAACTGGTACTATGCCGATGACATCATTTGGACTGCCCTCAATAGCAGGAATTCGCAAGCTGATGATGGTGCTGATAGGGATTTGTCTGAGGCTCAGGCATCAACAATGAAGATTGGGCCCACTTGTGGCAGAACCTTCTAAATCATATGGCCCACACGCATGATTATTGTCTAAACAGACTCCAAATAACCATGACTGTGTTCCATACGACTTAAAAGGTCTGTCGGGTAAATCCCGAATCATCCACGATTCTCCGAGCAGGATCAATCATTGTAGAGAGACATTGCAGTATTACAACAGTTTCATATAAATAAACTACTACGGAGTAAAACAGCGGAAGACTTACAATAACATACATTTACAAACTCTGAGTTTCAAATATTT
>CM041638.1:1940767-1953287 GCA_023333625.1 Bothriochloa decipiens | reverse complement strand
ATGACTTTTTAATTTGAACTTATTTAGTACCCCAAAGTTTGGGTGATAATCTCATTTTTTTAAAATTCACATTTTGAAGTATCCAAATAAAGTCAAATGACAAAGTGAACATTAAGACTATTGTAAATCTCATTGCATTACACATCTTTTTTTACACTTATTCACTTTGAAATCATTTACTAACTCTAAAATTTGATTCCAATTCATAAGAGTTCCAAAGCTTTCAATGCCATTGCGGACCCACACGTCAGCCCAAAATTTGGGAGCTACGACTCCCTCACTCCCGTGCTCATTCTGTCACAGACATGTGGGACATACCAGCATCCCGCCAACCACCGCCCAGCTTCCCGCCCACACACCTCAATCCTCGCATGGCCCTTTCCCCCCGACCACCTAGACCTTATCCTCTCCTGCCCCAACACCATCTCGCCGCCATGCCCCTCTCCCCAACCCGCACCGTCGCGGCCCTTCGCCACCCACCACCGACGCCGCGCCGCCCTCACCCACCAACGTTGCTCCGCCCTCTCCGCCATGGCCTCATCCTAGCCCCCACCAGATTCGCACCGCCTCGCCGACCTTCCCGAACCCCCTCTGCTGCCTCGTTGCCCTACCCCAACCACCACAGCCACCTCGCTGCCCTACCCCAACCACCACCACCGCCTCGCTGCCCTCACCCACCGACACCGTGCTGCCGTTCCTGCCATGGCGTCCTAGCCCCCACCAGATCCACGCCGCTTCGCCAACCTTCCCCAATCCCCACCTCTACCACGCTGCCCTACCCCAACCACCACCACCGCCTTTCTGCCCTCCCCCACCCCCACCACCACCGCGCCGCCTTTCTGCCCTGCACCATCCTGCACTGCTTCACCGGTGGACGGTGTCGCCCATCCTGCCACTACGAAGACTCCGGGGGCCGTAGCCCCATCATGCCATGACTGCTCTGATGGGGCCATAGCCCCCATCCTGTAGCCACTGCATCGACGGCCACAACAACTCCAGACCACAGGCTCCATCCTCCTCCCGGCGAATAGGTGCATGACGGCTCCATACCGCAGACTCTAGACCACAGGCTCCATCCTCCTCCAGACCGCAGGTACCACAGGTGCCATCTTCCTCCGTGTGGTTGTTTCAGTTAATCTGTGAATAGATGTTCAGTTCATGGAATGAGTTTTGTTGTATGTTAGCTTAGTTCAGTTTATCTGTGAATCTGTGAATAGCTCAAATGCTACCGTGTTTTTTTGAATGGTTTACTGCAGTACAAGAGGTTTTAGAAAATGATTCTTTGTATAGTGTATATTGTATACTGGATGAACCTAACTCTAGTTAATGATTCTTTGTTGTTGGTGCTGGTTTCAGAAAATGATTATAATCAGTTAGTTTAGTAGTGCATTAACTTTGGTGGTGATTCTATTCTAGCTCTATTATGGTGTAGTAGTGCATTTACACCTGATACTTTGGTTTTCAGCACACTGCTAGGTGTTGTACTAACTGCTATGGCATTTTATCTTTTTTATGCCTATTTTATGACTGCTGAAGATTAGGCAGAGATGAATGACTTCATTTTACTTTTGTTTTTATAGAAACTGAATCTAGTTTCTGCACTTTCTTCATTTCATCATAATAAATAAAAGAGGAAATGAACAAAACACAGTATGAGCTTGAGAGGGACCAGAGAGTTAAGAAAATCAAGGATATTTTTAATTCTATGGGTATTTCTATGTTAGCAAATGAAGTTAGGGATGTTTTCTCAAAAATGGAAAACAAGGGCAAAGGGAAAAGCGTAGAGTCTGACAAACTAGAATCTGACCTCGATTATGATCCTACCTCTAACATTGACAAACAATCTGACAGTGATGTTGATGATGATGACCTTATCAATGAGGTAAATCCTGAGGTGAGATGTATTCATAGGCCATTGAGAAGCTTTTTTCACTATTGGGTCATTTACTTATTCAATCTAATGGTCATCCTCTTAACTTATGAAATGTGTGCATGTTTTCATTGGCAGGTAGCCAAGATGGTTCCAGGAACTCATCCTCAATAGAAGAAGCAGGTGCATGTCAACCAGGAGCCACCCAGCACACCTAGACTCACCAGGAAGAGTGCAACCATGTTTTGCCCCTGGTGCAAACCCTTATGCAGGCCGTCCACCACCTAGGCCAAGAACACCCTTGCCTACTAAGAAGAATTTGACAGCCAGCCTTAACAACCATGCCATTGGTAGTACCAGCCATCCCACTACAAGCGCCATTGACACCATAGATACTACAAGTGCACTCCCTGTTACTCCCAATCCCACTAGGGCCAATGCAGCCAACTCTTCGCTTGGCCCAAACATAGTGCATAGTCCTGGTAGAAAAACTAGGCTGAGTGCATCCATGTCCACACATGGTGCTAACACATCGCCTACTCCCACAAACAGTGTTGGCTTAGATGTTACTACAGACAACTCACCAGGTATATAGAGCTCTAGGCAAAGCAATGACCCAAATGGGTCACTCGAGCATTTGGATGCTGCTACTTTGAGGGACATACAACTGAAGGAGAACCAACAAATCACTCAGTTGCAGGTAAACAGTTTTGGTTTCGAATCATTTGTTCCTACAATCAATACCTAGAATTGCTACTGATATATTAGAACATGTATGTTATTATTTTCCAATGCAGCAGAACAAAAGAGGAAACACGGGGTGACCATGGGTTATGGCTTAGAGAAGTAAATCAATAAAGGAAAGTGCTAAGTGCTGTGGCAGTGAGTTTCTTATTTCATTGTTCCAAAGATTACTTACAATAGTACCAGGTGGAACTTCATGTATCTAATGATTCATTTGTGTGGGTTCAGTCAAGGTTGGAGGTGGATGTGAATAACGAGGGACCAAGCAAAGCTGCATGCACCAATATAATTAAGAAGGGACTGAGGCAACAGAGGTTTTGCCTGAAGCAGAAGTACTTCGATGAATCACTGACAATGGAACAGATGCTGGATAAAGGTCCTCCACCAAAAATGAAGAAAGAGGATTGGACCAAACTGGTTTAGTACTGGTGTAACTCAAAAAATTAGGTCCATGGTTGCACTATTGCCTTTTCTTAATATGCAATGCAAACTATGAATGTGAATGAAACCTGAGATTTGCATTTGTGGTGCAGGAAAGGTTTGCTAAGAACAAAAGGAACCGAGCCAACATGCAGCTGCACCAAAAAACTGGATCTAGGTCGTATATCGCTCATCGGTACAGCCTGGTACGCATACTACCTACCTGTGAAATACTGAAATCCATTTTTAAGGAACCGTCTGGAGACAAACATGAATGCATGCTGTCCAGGATGCACATGCATCATATCTATGTTCTTCTTGATCTATGTCCAGGTAGCATTGATGCACAATTCTTTGTTGGGTTAGAAAAAAGTATGTCTATGTCCAACTAGGAATCAAATACTTGTCTATGTTGTGTTTAGGATAAATTTTGTTGGCATCTTGCTGTTGTCTTGGAAAAAAATTATGGCTTAACTTATCCAAAGCTTATCCCGCCCTCTTTTTAGCTTCATAAATATCATTGTAATCCTAGTTGTTCGCATGCTGCAGAGGCCTAAGTATAACAACATGGAACTAGATCCTGTTGACTTCTTTGGGGAGTGTATGACTAATCCGAAAAGTGGTTGTACTCCTCGTGCAAATGAGATATATGTAAGTTACACACTGATTGGATCCTTTACTGTACACAATGAGATGACTTATTGAACAATGATGTATGGACTTGTTATTAAGTGCATTCATTGTATGTAGGAACACATGGTTGCAAGAAGGAAAATGTGGTAGAAGAAGGAGAAGAACAAAAGTCTCCCTCCAAGATTGTTGCTGACAGTCTTAGCCAGATCAGCCGTTCATCCACCTTCCTTCCAAACATTGGTCTTGCTTGAGTAACCAAAATTGTGTCGTCCTCTTCGACAGCCACGGAGGCCCGCCTGCAAGCTCAGTTTGAGGCAAAATTACAAGAAGAAAGAGAGGAAGCGGCAAGCAGGAAGAGCTGCAAGCACAACTTCAAGCTCAGCAAGCAGCTCTAGAAGAGAACAAAGTTTTGCTGTGCCAGACACAAGAGGAAGTGAAGGGCATGAATTCCAAATACTACGTGCTATGCTCAAACTTCAGAAAGAATGAGGTAGGTGGTCATGCAGATTGAATTGATGATGCCTTTGCCTCAGCTGAACCATTTGCCAGAACACCAAACTGTCCTTGTTTAAATTTGGTCCACTGTGTTATCAGACCTATGGTAGAACTTATTTGTATCTGTTTTATGTTTGAACATGTGATGGAACCTGTAAACTTGTGTGATGTAAGATGGATTTGAACCTGTGATGTCTGTTATATCCAGGAATGGATGTGGTTCATGGTTCATACTTTTGAGTGAATGTGGCTGATGGATGTATGTTGTCTAAGCTATGATGACATTACTGGATCATAGCTGTGTGATATTGTCACTGAATGAAATTGGCATCTCAGATGGCCTGGAACTGCTCTATGTAGTGTGACATAGAAAACTTGTCACATATTGTAAGCACTTATATATGACGAGGCAATGTCATCACAAAATGCATCACGAGAAGTGTACAGAGCAGGTTGGCAGACGTTTTTTATGACGGTGTAATTATTATACGTGATGACTTGACTAAGCTATATGTGACACGGGGAACCATCATCAAATGCAAACTAAATGTGATGAAACAAAGGTGTCACAAAAAATGCTCGCAGTATGGTCCGCGAGGTCCCAGTTGCGATGTGTGTAACATTTTGTGACGCGTTGACCAGGCCTTATACGACGACTATCTTCGTCACAAAACATACCAATACATGACGATGCACTATTATTGTCACAAAAGGTCCACACATTTTGTGACGACATCTTTGTTTTCGTCACGTGGTACTTTTAGCGACCCTCGATAGGTGACGACGGGCGTGACGCCAAGATTTCGTCAAAAAAGACTTTTTATGACCAAAGCTGTACTTTACATGACGATTTTGATTTGTCTTCAAAACCTAATTTTTTTTGTAGTGGTTAGCTATGGCTACCCCTCCTTGTTGGATGATGTAACTAGCTTAGAAGCTTGGTGCAATCGACTCCTATCTTGTAACTTTATACTTAGCTCTACTTCGGCATGAGCCTGGTTAATCAAATGAAATTGTAGGTGGGGACGCCCCCCCCCCCCCCCCCCGCCCACATGCGTTCAAGAAAAAAAAAACCCTCCTTGTTGGGCGAGACCGAGACCATGGCAGTAACATCTGCAACTGATGATTGCTCTGCCTTCTCAACAACTTTCAGTCTCCCTTGTTTGTTCCTAATGTGAGTATTCTCAGCGAATTCTTCAAATTATTTCTTTATATGCTTTATGTCATGTGGTGTTAAGTTAGTTCCTAACGACTGACTAATTGCTGTCTTGTTCCTTTGTTTTGCAACTCTTGACTTATGGTTAATCTAATCTCCAGTAGGGGTAACATCCTAATCTTATGTTAACGTTTAGAACTTGATCCTAGCACTTTGAGCCCTTGGCACATTCTTAGTCTTTGTTTTATTCTGGAACATAACCCTGCTGTTTGGCTTAATGCAAATATACATGTCTGAATGTGTTTGGATAAAATGCAGTATGAACATTATTACTTGATTCCTTATCCTGAACGGTGTATGATTTAGGGAGATCCTAGTTCATTGACTTATTTGCATACATAAATGACTATTTGTCTCATCATATATATCACATTGACTCCCGTGTGGTGGAGACTATAAATTCAATCTCTAGTACATATATACTCTATACTGTCACCTGCTGAGGGTACACACATGATAAGAATGGCCAAGTAACAATGTTTTATTCCAAACGCAAAACAGAACATCAAAGCAGGTGCATGAAAACAGAGTAGCTGCCAACTTGTATTTCCGTGGTGCACTTTTCTGTTCGTCCTTCGAATAGCTCCTGCAGCATCTCCTCCAAGTATTCCTTAAAGCCTGTAACGACATTCTCGATGATAGCTTCACGCAGCCTTTTCCTCAGCTCAGGGTTCGGGACTTTCCAGAGCTTTTGCGCAGCGTAGGTCGATTGAAACATGGACTCAAACTTTGTCAGCGGTGAGTAGTTTCTCATGAAGCAACGGAACGTGGGATATTGCAGGCATTTCAACACTGGTGCCCAAGAAACCTGGAGATAGCTCTGTATGTATCTGTCGATTCTGTTAGTGAGGCTGCTCCAAAACCTTAGATAGGTGAGGTCTTGGAGATGGCGAGGCCAACTCGTGTCGAGGTAGGAGTTGTTGATCAAGAAGATGAACCTGAGGCTCTGGTCCGTGAACGACTGCGACACTCTAGCAAGCTCTTCTTCTAGGGAACCGACTACCTCCATTGTCGAGGTAGTCAAAGAAGACATATCTCCCGGATGACGTACATAATTCTTGCTGACCAATACTTCAGTGGACAGCACAATGTTGATATAGTTTATCACGGACCGGGTGACCTTGTGGATTGCAGCAGGGTCGTCATCTGAGTAGCACACCTTGGCCCTGCAGCTGCAGACGAGGAGGAGTCTGGAGTGACGACAGCAGTCCTGATGTGATCAAATGAGTCCCGTACGGCCTGATCTAGCTTACCCAGTTGTGCTGACAAGAGGCCTCCAATGTCGCCAACTACCGTTGTGGACAGCACATAGGGTGAGGAACAGAAAGCCACCATGATCTGTTCTGAGGCTGCGGAGAGAGCATGACGCACGTCTAGTAGTGTCCGGACCTTCTCAGCTGGCCACATCACATTGCTACAAGGAACATGCTGTTGGCTGGTGGCACTGCCACCATCAACATTCAGAGGATCAAGAGCGACAATCGCGTCAACAAAGGTGAACATCTTCAGCAAGGTTGCCTTGACAAACTGTGCAAATTCAGTAGCCGGTAGCCCAACGGTTGCTTCATCGTCGCTTAAGCATTTCCGTACGGATGTGCTGATCACCTGCAGAGCCGGGATCCAAGTCTGTGCAGGACTCTGTAGCTGGCGTGAGACGAAGGTCCTATGCCCGGACGCATCGAGCTCAGCAGGAGGGAGAAGCCAGGCGACTTGCAGCTCCGACAACCATCTGTCCGGAGCAGTGGCGTTGCCATCGGCACCAGCACGGAATTCCTCCACCAGGCCCCTCATGTGCCGGCGCGTCTTCACAACCTCCTCCTGCTTGAACTCCATGGAGCCGTCTTCCTTGTCGTCTCTGACTGGTTCGGACAAGGCGGTGTACACGGAGGCGAAGGTCGAGAGGGTCATGGTGGTACGGGTACCTGAAGTGGTGGTGGTGTTGCTGCCCAAAAATCGGCTGCAGAGCGCCGTCGCCGTCGTTGTGGTCGCCCCCAGTGGATGAAACCTTCTTGGACCTCCATGCACTTCGCCATCCCGCCGCCATCCTAGTGCTGGCTGCTTGAAATCTTTGTCAGTGCGTGGATTTGATGCTGGGCGCGCACGCAGCCGCCCAGTTTCGATCAATAATAATCGGCAAACGCAATGATCAAACGGAAATGCTACTCCTATGACGTCCTACCCATCGGACACCACGTGGATGGGCTGGCTTCGGCCCGTCTGCTGCTCTTATCCACTCACCTCCTCCACGACAACCGCACTCACCTCATTTTCTCCGGTCTCACACCCGCACGGCCACGGCCGCCTTCCCCACCGGCGGGAGGCGAGCTCCCCTACCCCGAAGCCTTCTTGCCTATCTCGGCAGCCTCCTCCCTCGCTTCCCCCTCTTCCGCCTATCCAACGTGCGGCCACGACTGCCACCATGGCTGGCGGCGACGAGCTCTTCACCTCGGCGGTTGGCTCCGCCACCCCGGCGGCGCCCAGGGCCGCCTCCATGGCCGGCGGCTGGCGACCTCCCCTACCTTGATAGCCTCCTCCCGCACCCGGCAGCCTCCTCCCTCGCATACCCTCACTCTCCCGCATGCGCATCGTGTGCCTACCCCGATGCGTGGCCATGACTGCCACCTTGGCCTGCGGCGGCGAGCTCCCTACCTCGGTGGTCGGCTCCCCCACCTCGACAGCGCCTTTCCCCCCATCCCGGTGTCCCCACCGCCGTGCAGCACTCGTGGATTTGGGGGAGGGCTCGACGTGCCTTGCCGCAGTGACTGCGCCCCGTCGGGTGCAGCGGCGGACTGTTGTTGTTGGGAGGTGCCCTCCGGTGACGGATCCGGTGTGGTGGAGCCCTCTGATGGCTGATCGAGGAACCTGGTGGTGGCAGCGAGCAGGCAGCCCTGATCCAAGGCCCCTCCTCCTTTTTCTCTGGTGTTGCAGTGGATTGTTTCCGTTTGTTATAGTGGATGTTTTTCATTGCTTTGGTGGATGTTTCTTATTGTTTGCGGTGGATGTTTCTCATTGCTGCAGTGGATGTTTCTCATTGTTTGAGTGGATTTTCTCCCGATGTCCCCTGATATCGCCCTCACCTACGTGCCTTCCCTCTTTTTTTAGACGACAAAAGCTTTACCGTGATTTTTATTAGACGAATAAAGGAATAAAGAAAAAGAAGATAAACGCCCCGTCTAGTTTTTTTAAGTAAAAACTGGGCGAAAATTACGTATACAATTTGGGGTACCATACTCCAACTGCCCACCTAAATACCAAGTTAACTCAACTTATGCCACAAAGAGCACCAACTCAACTGAATTCCACGCTTGGTCGGACTGGGACATCAACACAAGCCTCTTACCACTAGAACTCAGTCGGATTGGGTCGTCGACATGAGCCTCCACTTTAAACCACTAGAAGCTCCACCACTGATGCAACAAACAACTAAAAGCAAGCAACAAAACCTATAAACTAAACAACTAAAAACAAGATAAACCTACTCCACCACTGGCACCAACCACGAACACGTTGACGGAGACGACAAATTAGCAATGTCCAAAGACATCCCGACCGTGCCGAAAACCACAGCGACGCCTTCCAGAAGGTCACGACGCCCAAGCGCCGCCGTCGCTCGTCCAAACAGGACAAGGCTTTCGCCCGTGGAGTGTGCTAGGAGTACGACGCCCTCAACAGGGGAATGGTACCCAAAGGTGTCGCCGTCGCCAGGCCAAAGCCCAAAGAACCCATAGCACTGACGGTGGTCAAGATATCGGGTCCCCACCAGACACCAAATCGCTGTTGTCGAACATCCAGAAGAAGTCCACCGGGATCGACGCGCCGGCCACGCGAGCGGCCGTAGAGCTACGCCAGGACCCCGCCAGACCACCTGCCAAACACCCGCCTCCCGCCACCAAGAATGACCACCATCCGCCCGCCGAAGCCGAAGCCAAAGCCGCCGCCGGCACCTGCCACCGGCCATGCTCGATTGGGCACCGCCCTTGCCCGGAAGGCATCGGAATTGAGGCAAGGCCCCGGACCAGCAACCCAAAGACTCCAAAGCCTCCTTCCATACAGCGGCCGCCCCGTCGCGGTAGCCAAGGTCGAGGGGAGAGGAACGGTATAGACGAGGACCGCTCCCCCAATGCCAGCTCGAGCCCAGCCACCGCCACAAAGCAGCCACCACCAAGAAAGAGGAGGGACGAGCAGAGACAGAGGGAACCCTGCCACCACCCCCTACGCCCCCACGGGCACCAGCTGTAACACTCTGGTGTTAAGCATGCATAATCATTTGCATTCTTAAGCATAAGCATCATTATGCATAGCATTGATGAAAAGAGTGATTGTCATTTCATGTATCATGCTTGATTATTCAAATTTTGCTTGCCTTGCACATGAATTGAATAAGTGGTATGAGTGTTTGGTGTTGGATGACCTCTAAGGTAACCTAGACATGTTTAGGACACCAAATTAACCTAGGTTTATGTTTATGGCTTTGGCTAATTAAGCTTTGTTGTCATGGTTGACCAAGGTGGACCATGAGAGTAGTTTTGTTTGACTGAATTGGAAATGATAGCTAGAGTGCTTGCATGTGTGTGCACCCTAAATGAAGTTTGTAGAGAATTTTATAAGGAACAAAAGTTGTTTTTACCACTTTTCATGAAAATGCTTGGAAGGTGTTCAAAAATGTTGAAAAAGGGCAAAATTGGAGGCTGGTTTTCTATTTTGGGAAATTTTAAAAGGTATTTTATTTGGATTTTTGTAATTCAAAATCTAGGTAGAATCTGGTAAAACTTCTTTAAGATGAAATGTTCTACTCTTCAAAATCTACATTTCATCTATTTTGAGTTTTTGCTAATTCGGCTTAGTTTAAGAGTTATTAAGCAGCAAAGTTTGTTCTGAATTAGTGGAAATAGCTTTTCGGTGACGGTTGGTTCCTGGCCGTCAGGGAAATCCCCGACCAGGAAAGCGCCGTGGCCGCCCGCGGCAGCATGCGTCGGCCGCGTGGCGCTCGGGGTCTGCTGAGGCCGGGCTGTTTTGGCCGCGTGGGGCGTCGTCCGAACGCGGTCATTCCTCCACTCGCCCGAGCCCTCGCTCTCTCTCCCTCGGCCCCTCTCATTTCTTCTCTGCTCGCCGCCGCGTCGCCCGAGCTCGTCTCGCCGCCGCCCGAAAAATTCATCGCCGTCGGCCGTGCATTCTCTCGATTGACCCCGCAATCGAACGCGCC
The DNA here is from genome assembly GCA_023333625.1 of Bothriochloa decipiens. NCBI lineage: Eukaryota > Viridiplantae > Streptophyta > Magnoliopsida > Poales > Poaceae > Bothriochloa > Bothriochloa decipiens. The sequence goes on along the minus strand of CM041638.1, from coordinate 1,942,706 downwards.
CGAGTCCGCTCCACCTTCCTCCACCCTCGCCTCGGCCGGTTTCGTCGAGGTATACCCGAATCGCTCCGTTTTCTCCCCGGTCGCCATTGCCGCACCTCGGCTTCACCGTGGTCCCACCGCTCTGGCCATCCTCCCTCGCCATTAGGGTGCAAATCAGACGCGTCGTGGTAGATAGCTGCTAGGACGATGGTCAATGGCCTCGATTAGGGTTTCATGGGGTCGGATTCCGTCGGGCCGCCGCTCGGAGTGCCGCCGCTCCGCCGCGCTCGAGCTCCGACCACCTCCAGCCGCTCCCTCCCATCTTTAGTACCCTCAATGGATGCGCGCAGCTCTCCTCTCTCTTCTCCGCCGGTTGGTGACGCCGGAGCGCCGCCGGGACGGCCGGCCGAGCCTCACCGCCGACGAGGACCTTCGGGTTAGAATTTAGGAAACCCTAAGGTTCTCGGTGTAAAGCTGCCAGACACAGAGATTTACCTAATAGGGCTTGGTTAGTTTCTAGAAATGTCAGGGTCCCCGGTGTAAAGTGGTTTTTCCTTTTTCTTTTTCAGAATAGATTTCAGATTTTGTTTAAAGCTTTGAAAATTCATAACTTGCTCATTTTTCATCCAAATGAGTTGGTTCAACTTGCAGTATTTTTCTTATGAGATGATCTATGCATGAAAAATATGAAATGTAGAATTTGTGAAACTTTTCTATATAGCTTTATTTATCTCTATTAATTGTATTTATCTTAGGAAATGCATAACTAATTCTCTGTTGCTCAGAAAAATGTGAGACCAAGTTTGTTGGTCTTCTTATGTCATGCTCTATCTGTAAAAAATATTATTAGGCTATGTCATATGTAAATTTTTCTATGTCTAGTTATGGTGCCTATTTTCATGTGAGGATAAATAATTCATAATAAATTATGTATAAGGAATTTGTTCATGAAACTTTTTGGAGGGTGTTTTTATGGCAATCTAGAGCTAATTATGTTCTGAGATCTATTGTTTGATATACTTTTATGTACAAAGTATTTTATGCCCCTGGAATTGTGCTGCCTTGTCATTTTTGTGTAGGATAAAGTACTTACTGTTTTGACTTGAAATTTTTATGGTAGTCTTTATTTGGTATGATTAAGCTTATGTAATTTTTACAGAATTTTCTGAGTAGTCTAAAGTCATGTTGTAGTTATACCCTGATTTCTTTTATTTATAAATAATGCTTTAGAGTTATCATTTCATGTGTGTAAAAATGCTTTTTATGCTATTCATGATATGTATGATCTTCTGTTGGTTGTGGTTTAGTAGAGTGTAGTGTGCAAAACAATGGTTGTTTATAATTCTTTATAGTGTGCGAGTAAATTTTAATGCGAGGCCTAATTGGAGATTTATCGGTAGAAGAGAATGCAGATGACATGTGCTTATCATACATGTTTTCATATATCATATCATTCATCTTAGCTGAGCATTCATTTACCATCACCATCAGCATTGTATTTATATTTATGCACGGTATTCATACGCACTATGCATCATACAGGATCGTCAGAGCTCGCGACGGTAGTTCCCGGAGCACCAGGAGAGGAAGGCCAACAGGAAGCTTTGGTTCGGGAAGCAGCAGCAGAAGAGGATCCCGAAGCTGATCTTCCGGAGTGTCCCGACCACCAGCCAAGTGCTTTTCTGAAAGGCAAGCCCCGGAGCATTCTCCCTGTGGTTTGCAAAATATCTAACTTGAGTCTTTTACTTGTTTGCTGCATTAAGTTATAGGCGTTGTTTTATACCGTTGCTGCATTACTTATATTCCTTGCCACTGTTTATACTTCAACCCTGTTAGGTTCAGGTACGATTATATGCTTAGCCCTGCTTAACTAGATCGGTAGAAGTCGGGTGATTTTCTGTCATCCGCGAGTTATAGGTGGTAACTCGGATGGTTGAATACATTGTTATCTTGGATAACC
>CM041638.1:1905909-1922038 GCA_023333625.1 Bothriochloa decipiens | reverse complement strand
AGTGCCTCCATCCAATTTGCCCCTTTAATGTTGTGTTGCCCCTTTTTTCCTACAGGTTGTAATCCAAGTCCCAAAATAAATTTGTGTGTGCACAGTTCAGTTTCTTTTCTTAGTGAAATAACTCTGAATAGAGCAATTCTATAAAGAATAGAAATGCTGTGAAATATACTGAGAGTTTACTACATTGGTGCCTATGTTTTGGCAAGCAAATGTGGAATAACGCATTAAACAGTTCTTCTATATATTTCCCATATTAGATAATGGCAGTAATCCATCTGTTGCTTCAATGCTGCACTGATGTAGTGTCAAATCAATTTTTCTTCAGTGCTATTCTACAGTAGTAATGCATGGACGGCCAGTCTGTTCTGTTTCAGTTATCATAGGCACTATAGGCCAATGGTCGACTGGGATTAATGTTTGGCTGTGTTGCAAATCGAGTTTTCACTCTTTTATTGGGATTAGGAACCTGAGCGTGTAATCCTCTGTTTAGTATTCTCTCTACAAATGTTATGTTGCCCACTGCACGCATGGGCGCGCGCAAATCACTAGTATATTTTATTCAACTTTGTTGGCAAGCGTGTATGCCTGCCAACTTGTACAGTAAACTGCAACTGTTTTGATGGCTCGCCACCACGGCGTGTGCCACGCCGCCGCATGGCCCGTGCTCTTTCTCCGATGCGCTCACGAGTTCCTCTTCCTCTCCCCGTGCCCGCAGCCGCGCTCCTCGCCGCCGTCGACCTTGCGTTCCTCGTCGCCAACTGGCTCACCCTCCTCGCCCCGACGCCTTCGCAGGGGAGGAGGCGCCGACAGGGGAGACGCCGTCACCGTCGCCAGACTGTCAGGGGAGAGCCGTGCTCGTCGTGGTTCCGAGGTAGTCAGGGGATTGGGCGCGACGGAGATGCCGAACTGAGCGTGGGCGCGAGATGCTCGTACATCTTTCCGGACTGGAGAGAGCAGCATCACCATGAGGGAGCTCATCACCTGTTCGATAGAATGCTTGAAAGGGATAAGCATGCCAGCCTAAAGACGTGATGATTCTATGCAAGGCAAAACAAGCAACCAAACAAACTCACCCATGTTGTCTTGCTAGGGAGAGGCTTAGCCTACCTAAGCTCCAGTTAAGGCAGGAATCGAAACACACCCATAATGTAGTGTTCCTTCGGCCCCCCCCCCCCCCCCCTTTTTTTTCCTTTCCCTTTCCCTTTTATCTTTATCATCTACAAGAAGAATATGACTATGGATGCTGCATGAAACATGTTACTGATTTATCGATCTGAAGAGAAGCAAATGAAGCAATAGGAAGGAATTAATACACCAAGTGATTCAAAAGCTGCAGGAATTCTATTGTGCTTGCAGCTTGCGTGATGAAGGTATATAAATCATCATCACTTACTTCTTTGTTAGATGCCAGGGAAAATTATCGCTATGATTGTATAGCCAGGAAGCCAGCTGCATTCTCTACACATATTAGTTTTGTGAAAATGATATGGCGTGAAACTTCAAATTTGACCAAAATCATAGAGAGAATCACAAAAAATTTATGATATCAAATAGGTATATACTATAAAATTATAGTTAACGAATAATATAATAATATTTATTTGGTAGCATATATAAATGTTATTATCTTTTTATATAAATTTTGTCAAACTTATGTTATAGAAAGTTAGGGTGACTTATAATTTGGGATGAAAGGAGTACATATGAAAATAATATTTAGGTATACACATTACATGATAGTCCTTGTTCAAGACTTCGTTCTATATATGACCTAAATCTTTGCTGACCTGCTAGTGTTCAATACTAGTGTTCTAAATGTTCATTCAAATACTAGTGTTCTAAATAGCAGGCTGTAACGATACAATAGCAATGCCAGGAGCTGACACTATGCCACTGCAAAAGAAATAGTGGAATATAGTGACACTATTAGCCATCTGAGGAAGTTATTGCTAACTTCTGTGGCATATTATTTAAAATATTGTTCAATACATATGGTCTACGCAAACTTGACCATGAATTCAATTTCGAACATATTTTTGTGATTTTTATTTACCAACATGCTTGTTGTAGAAAAAGATCTATTGATATTACTTTTCAAGTGGACAATCGAAATAATATTTAATATATAAGGAAAATAAATTAGTGAAAAAGTTGATTTTATTTGGAAAAAAAATCTATGGTCAGTTATAAAAAATAAACAGTATGAAAGAAACATTAGAGCTGCTTCAACGGTTTGGTAAAACCACTCCCAGTAATCTTTTTTTGACCCGAACACTCCCAGTAATCTCATACTTTATATAGGATGAAAAAAAAAATCTTTCCTCCAACAGATCCCTTTCCTAAATCTCAATCCATCTACACTTTTTTTAAAAAAAATAGAGGCAACATGCGCAAAGATACATGGACGACCACTGTAGCAGCGATTTTTTCTTTGACATTCTGTCAACCCAACCACCACTGCCTCGAGGTTCACGAGAAGTAAAGTCGCTATTTCCAGATACGAGAATACTGTCATGGAAGTTGGGTCCACGGGTAACTAGACCTCGGCTATGTAATTCATAGCCGTGATCTCTGACTTAGGGCGAGGTTTTGTCCCTCTGCGCCTAGCTTGCTTGGAGATCGAGATGGAGAGATTAGATTGATAATACGTTTCTTGCTTGTTCTGTATTGTGCCTCATGGGTCGAATGTGATTGTTATTAAGCTTCGTGGAAAAGCAAGTGATGGTGCAAGCAAAGAATCTGAAGAGTGATGATTATGCTTTGTAAAAAAGCAAATAAAGCAAACAGGAAGCAAGAAATAGAAACACACCTTATAATGCAAACGCTGCACCTGCACTGCACTCATTCTAGTGGCGCTTCTTCTACTATACGCGCCAACCCATTTGTAAGCATGCATGTCATAACTAATTCCAGATAGGCGGCATATATATGCTCCGTTCTACAGCCTGTTTTCTCGTCGTGATCCAGGTAATTTGCTAATAAATTCTATCGTCTTCACCAATGTAAGTTCATGTATACATCCATGGTTAATTACAGTCGCAAGTCGTTACATGTTTTAACTAAGCTTTGAACACGAGGGAGATCAGGATTATAAAGGAATGCATGTTGTTGTCCAGCTTGAATTAGTACTATGCATATCCAGGACCATTAACGTGAGGGATCAAGCAAGGTTAGTTTACTATTTCTGTAATTTACTATTTCTGTCTGCTTCTCCAATGCAAGTTATCCATATTATATCTAGGACTGCTTACTTTGTGTGAGGACTACTAGTATTTTTGTAGAGATTTGTTGATTAAACTTGCAACTTCGATCTATCAACATGAGTCAAAGCTGGAACATGAATGATCTATAATATAAATGTACATTATTGCATCTATATAATATATAACGTATTTTCTTGCATTTGCTGTATGTGCAGGAGATATCGATCTGTTGGAGTGAAAGTCGATCTGGAGGAGGAAATCTGGTGCTTCGGTGCTGCTATGCATACATTTCGTTCTGATGTCAAAATCTAGAAGAGCTGCAGGTTCAGTTGGAGCTGCTGGCCTAGCTTGTAGAGCTAGTTAGCTCAAGAGGCTGGCGACTGACTAATTCATCATGCCAACAGAGGTAAATCAATCAGTGACTACTTCTCCACATGCTGATGGTGTGCTTTAATTTACATGGATTAAAATTCCCTTTTTTTTGAGTAATTAGCTTTTGTATAGGACATGTTCAATTTTGACAAAAAGTAACATTTACTGGTTTTAGTTTCTCATGTGACTAATATCAACAGTTATATTTATAAATTGTTTCTAAAAAGGATTTAACTGCAGCATGAAGTCTGGAAAAAGGTTTGCTTACGCTGCACTGCAAAATTAAACACACATAGTCCACTATACATCTCAAATTATAAGACATAACTTTTCTTCTTTTTTGATTCAATATATTGGGTTGTATATAATACACCCGGCCCCTTAGTAACATGCAGAACAGTATACGCCAGCCTTTGTGAAATTAATTAACTAGTGATAATTATTCCAGAGGATCACACTCTTTGCGGATACCATAGATGGCGCAGCAGAGCAGATCATTCATCTTTTGGAGGGTGCGGACAATCGAAAAGATGTAATATACTTCCATGGCTGGTTTGGGTTTGGAGCTTCTGCCGTACTCAAAGCTGCCGTAAAAAAACTAAGATGATCATCTGGATTGGCTGACACTGGGACGGCAAGGGACTTGGGAAAGATCATCCACATCGATGGCTCACAGTGGCAAAGCAAGAGAGCCCTACAGAAGGCAATTGCTGAGGAGCTTGAGCTGCCACCGCAGGTGATGAAACTCTTTGACCAGCATGATGAGGAGGATGATTTTAGTGGGGTGGAGCAGCGTGCTAGAGGTCTTATTCCTTTTGTCAAGACAGCGATCATGAATGAACTTATGGCCAGGAGATTCCTTGTGGTTTTTCACAATGGGAGTGGCAGCTACATTGATCTGTGGGAGGTTGGTGTCCCTGTAATTGGACAAATGAGCAGGAGGGTGTTGTGGACATCCCGAGGCAGGTTTTGGCATCATGCCAAAGATGAGCATGCATTGGATTGGCTGTGGGGTAATGTGGAGTCAGCTAAATTGAGCGATGTCGCTATATTTCCTCTTCCATCAGCAATTCGTGAACGAGATGAAGATGCTATGCTTAAAGTCATTCGGCATTCTCTATATGCAGAGGCTGAGGAGGTTATTAAGTACACTGGTGTTCCTGAACCTGACATGAGTGCAAAGATTGTCATTGAATGCATCTTGTATAGGGCACTGAGACTGAGAGACAATGACCACAACATCAATTGGGAGTCCCATACGTCCAACTTTTGGGTATGTGATGGGATCACACAGGATGGCACTGATGGTGGCAGGCCGGCATGGGAGATCAGCGATGCTTTGCACAGGAACATGAGCCTGGATTTTTGTACTGATTGTACTGAAGTAATCTGTAAAGTCCTGAGTGGTGAACAAGATAGGTTTATCAACCGTTGGGTTTCAGTTACCGATCAGGCAACATCCTTGTTCTGGAGAGGAGGTGGGCTAGAAGCTCACTTGTTTGAAAATTCTAATAAGACCATCAGTCTACGTGTGATACATATCTCCCACTGCGCCTTCAGTTTTTCATCTCCTCCCTTCCTGAGTTGTAGCAACCTTAGATTCCTCCTACTTGACCACTGCAAAGACAAGGACGATGCACAGGATGGTGGTGAAGAAAATAATAGCTGCCATCATCATGGGCACCATAGCCAAGAAGACGGTGGAGCATGGTGAAGGATCGGATACGGCGACCAGAGGGGGAAGGGGGTGAATGGGAGCCTCAAATTTCTTTCGAAACTTTAGGTCCTCGGCTTGGCAAACAACCCCAAGAGCTAAACCTCACAAGATGTGAGTGATACACGTGCTAACGGGTAGCAAGATATCCCACGCGAAGTCTTAGACACAAAGGGAACCCCATGAAAGAAGATGAAAACAAGAGCCGATCAAAACTAGCGAAGACGTGCCCGTATTTGCACTACCGGTAGTACTGGTGTTACTACCGGTAGTACCAGTGAGGTACCGGACCAATCTTCAGACCCAGAACGCGATTGAAATGCACGAACTGGTAGTACCGGCGTTACTACCGGTAGTACCGGTGAGGTACCGGTAGTACCGGTGGTTCAAACCGGTAGTATCGAATAGAATCGCGCGGCAAATTTGCACTATCGTAAGTAACACCGGTAGTAGCACCGGTAGTACCGGTAGTACCGGACAGAAACGCGTGGAAATTGCCCGAAACAAGAAAAGTTTGATTTCTCGATCAAATCAACTCCGATTGCCATGACATTTTAACCGTAGGGTCACAAGGCAATAGGGAAGCTACCTCTAAAAGGTCATGATCCAATTTAACACGAATAAAAAAAATCATAAAAAGGGTGAAAACCCGTCAAGAACTGGTCATGAACACAAAACCGCCCCGATCTATGAGCTCTTGAGGAATCAAACGATTTCCTTCAGTGCAAACACTCTACTCATATCATAGCTCGATACAAGGCAAGAAAAACGACCTAAAACGGTGCAAAATTAAAGAATTTCGATCATGAAAATAGAGGAGGGAAAGGAACTCGGGATGAACAACTCAAGAACAATAAGAACATAAATTCATCATGAGATTCACACAAAGATAAACACCCAGAGGGCACAAGCACACTAGGGGGTGCTCTTCCCACGAACAAATTACTACAAATGTCTTGCAGTGGACCTCACACACTCTGAAAAACTAGAAACTGGGAAACCCTAACACTAGAATGGGAGAGGTAAGACTGAGTGGAGGCAGTCCCTCTTATTTATAGTCTTATTACACAATTCCACTTCTACCCTAGACATTCTAAGAGAGAACCACCTAGCCAGGGGCATTATGGTCCAACTCGAGATTTCTTGATCCGACGGCCACCGCGCCTCCTCACCGGTAGCCTCGCTCCAAAGCGATCTCCCTGATGCCGCCACGTGCCGTCCGTCCGCATCGGGACCTCTGCCCGAGTTTTGAGGCCGAAATCCGGGAAACCCGCCGCCGATGGTTTTAAGGACAAACCACCAAACCGCCCGCGAGTATCGTACCGCGTACGCATCCCCCGCCGATTGTTTTGAGGCCAAACCACCAAACCGTCGCCGATGGTTTTGAGGGCAAACCACCAAACCGTCTGCGAGTAGCATAGCCCGTACGCGTCCCCCGTCGTATAGACTTGCGCTTGTTGATGTCCCAAGTGTCAGCCACCGCGATTGGCCACCCGGCCGTCTGGTCCGTCAGTCCAAACCTAGCGTCTGCCCTTCACTGCAACCGGTCCATCATTACAGCACGCCTTACTTGACCTTCTTTCTACCACTGGAACCGCATCCGGACTCCACACCTACACATCACAAGCCAAGAGACACCGTTTTGACACATAACCCTGTGCCAGGGGATCAGTAGAACCACCGAACCAACCACACACCAAAGTGTTGGCATGTTGACAATCGCTCATCACAACCACAAGGGTGCTCCACAATGGTTATGTAAAAACCATGTGTTCATAATCTCCCCCTTGATGAGTGCATTATCAACATCAACACAAAGCCAGAGAAAACCCACTCAAGTGATCAAAAGCCAAAGAAAATCTCAAAACGGGTCACTTGCAATGACCAACAACTTGGTCCCCAAAGACATGGGCAACGGCTCGACGCAATCAGGTAAAACAAGCTCAAAGCACCTGAAAGCAGCTAGACCCTCAAGACAGAGGCAAATGGCTTGACGCGTCTAGCAAACCAAATGTGCAACTCCCCCTTAACAAGTGCATCAACCTCACAAATGCATATGAATGCACACTCTGGATTTGTGGAATCATTCTCCCCCTTGTTGTCAAATGCACTTATCAAGCTCTCACAAAAGAGGCTCCCCCTCAAATCATGCTATGAGATGCACAATGCGAATGTACAAAGCTTCAAGAGTATAGCAAGTGGATTAAAAACATGCTCAAGTTGGTACGGTATATGTATTACAATAGGCGCAAGACAAGGCCAATGCTCAAACTGATCAAATGAAATGAAATATGAATCATAAGCATTTTGACCAATTTTAAGCATATCTCATTAAAGGTGTTCACCAAAGAGGATAGCACATAGCACATATAAGCAGGAGATCAAACTAGTGCTAGCACATGTATACAAAAGTGAACTACCCCATATAACGATATACGTCGTGTCTCAAGGAAGCACTTAACACTTGTAGCTTCAACAATGATCAGAGTTTTATAGCGGATTACAAGGTTATTGTTAGACATGTGTATGTGAGAGGATCAAAACTGTCCGCCGAAAATTATGTTATTTTTATCATGTTTTGCAACCACGCCGAGTTCATCCCTATGTGCAAGTGGGAAGCTGTCTCGTCACAAGTGGTTGAGGACTAGCACTACAATGCCTAAGTTCATCTCACTCAGAAGAATGAGAAGCAATCTCGTGACATTGCCATGGGACAGTAAAGATCCAACTCTAAACCATTTTCATCATAACTTAGCTTAGACATCAAGTTTTAGCATAAAGATATCAAGGATCCGAGCTAAGTGTATGATTCAAGAAACATGAGACATAGCAACTAAAGCATACATATGAAAGCACATGAATTTCAACATATCCTACACATGCTAGTTGACATCTCAAGGGTGAATAGTTTTCCAAGTTTCATCAAGCATTATGCATGTTCACATTTTCAAAAACAGGCTTAGCTCATAACATGTATCAAGATGATCAAAAAGAGCCTAAGTTGCTACATAGTCATCATGTATCCATAGACCACATCAACAAGAGCATAATCTTAATCAACAAGCTATACAAGTGAAGCTAAGCACATGATATATGATACATAATGATATGCAATGCAATATGATACAAAAGCAAAAGAAGAAAGAAAGAAGGACTACTATACAAGAACCAAAGCAACCCACAACTAAAATGGGTGGCAACCACCAAACTTCCCTTCGAAAGAGGCCAAACTCCCCCTTAAACAAAGACGCCTAGCAAAAGAAAGCTAGAAAACAAAAAGCATAAAACCACAAGAAAAAGTTCCAATTCTAAGAGAAGGAAAACTCAAAAGAGCCAAGAACAACCTAACGACACAGAAAACCCAAAAGCAACCAAAAGCTCAACGCATGCTACAATGCACAATGATATCAAATAAGAAGTAAAAGCATGTAACATGAAACTAATTGAAAAGCTAAAAGCTTGGGCTACCAAAACATGTCAAAAGGATACATGTAACTATGCAAAAGATAACTAAAAAGATACCTAATGAACACAATATCAACTACACAATTTGAGCATAAGATAAAGTATGGCAATATATTCATGAGTATCACACACTAACATGAAAAGTGGCTAATCCACCAAGATATGCACAAGGCTAGCAAGGCATATGATACACAAGATAAAACATGCTAAACTAGATATAAAAGCATGATACAAGTAAGAACTATACAAGTGAGCACAAGAACAACTACCTCATACTACTAGTATCGATGCATGAATGTACAAGGTATGAGTGTATATGATAGCTCACAAAATGTGTGTAGGCGCCACAACAAAACACCTGCCTCTCGAAGTCCATCAACGTGGGTGTAGAGAACCATCAACTCTTGACCACACCAAAAGATCAAGTTCCATCAAATGTATGTTCTCCACCCACGTCCTCCGACCTGCTCAATAGAATGACATAGGACGGGAAAATGACTCAACACTGGGGTTAGTAAACTGTGAAGCATACCAGTGTTGGGCCATTTGTTCAGAAAAGGGGTTAGCTGAAAAACCACTCATCCTAGGCCAACAAACAAAGCGATCACCATGAAAGGGAAAACATGGTCCGCTAGAAGTGTAGGACTAATAGCCGCTGCCATGAGACCTTGAGTCGTATTGAGAAAGACTTGGACCTCGCCGGGCACGACCACCTTATGGTCTCACAAACTGGGGCCTAGCACTGCTCCTCTGAGCAGGTGAAGCATGCATGCCATGAAATGGGCGATGCATGTTCTGGTGTGAAAGCTCAAACTTACGTCTCTCATCTCTCTTCCTCCTAAAGCAAAACTCAAACAAGTGACCATCCCTCTTGCAATACTCACAGTGGTACACCTCTCTCTTGGGTTGTGGGTGACTCACTCTGTTGTGGGCTTGGTTCACTCTTGGAGGTGGTTTGACCTTAGAAAGGGGCTTATCAGAAATGTTTTGCAAAGTGTCAAGTGGGTTCCTAAGGTGGTTAGGTTTTGGAATCCACACTTATTTCTGAGGTGGAGCTTTGAGATTCTCATTAATCACTCCATCCTTTACAATAGGTTTGGTAGACTCAGAGGGCTTAGGTGGGTTAATCATGATGAGCTTAGGAGGATTGGTGGGTTTCTCACTCACACTCAACCCACTGTGTTCACCAACCTTGTCAAAGACATTGTTACCCTTTCCACCTGAAGCAAAGCCTAAACCCGTTGTGTCAGTACCCCTCTTGTACTAACTCATCATCATGCCCAACTGCGGCTCACTGCAAGAAAGATAACTCAACATGTGCCGAAGAAATGTGTTTTCCTCTTCGGTCTTTTTCTTGTCATGCCTACAGTTAGCTAGCTCTAGCTCCAAAGCCTCACAGCAAGCACACCGAGCACTAGAACCATCTGCACTAGACTTCTGAAGCAAAGCAATCCTAGTAGCTTTCTCAAAAAGCTCAGATCACAACTTAGCACATGACTTGCAAGGACCTGACAAAACAGGTTCAGCTCTAGCCCTATCAAACTTCTCAACCAAATCAGAGTACTTGGACTGCAAGGACACAAGACTGGGCATGTGAACAACGCATTCATCGCACTCAGTCTCGTCAGACACAACAACTCTACCCTAGCTTCTTTGCGCGCTCAAGTTCATCTAAGGCTATGAGAAGCTTACGCTTGAAGTCATTGCGTTCACAAGCAGCATGCTTAAGCAATTTATCTTGACTCAGCAAAATATTTGTCATTCTCTCAACCTCAGCGGCAAGCTCATCAGCAGAAAGTGATACCTCAGATTTGGAGTAGTCGCTGTGTGCATCACAATCGCTGCCCGACACCTTAGATTCGTGGTTGACCTCCTCATCAAATGCCATGGTACAAAAGCCTTGCTTGGTGGTTTTAGCGTGGAAGCAAAGTCCACCCAGCTTGTCCTTGATCTTGCGCTTTGAGTTGTCGTCGCTAGAAGTAGAGGAGTTGCTGTCAGTGGAGTTATCACGATCGCTGAGGGCGTCGAGGATGGCTCGGTGTTCTGCCTGTTGCTTCTCAAGGAGCTTCCTGAGCACTTCCTTTTCAGACCCTCCCTTGGACTTGTGCTTGGAGGAGGTGTGCTCACGCTTGCCCTTGCGCTTGGTGGAGGTGTGCTCGCGCTTGTCCTTGTGCTTGGTGTAGTCGTACTTGTTGAAGGACTTGTCCTTCTTGGGGCAGCTAGTTATGTAGTGGTCGGGGTCTCCACACCTGTAGCATCCCTCCTTTGGACCACCACACCGGTGGTTCAAGCGGTTGTTGTGAAACCACAAAAACCGGCTGATGACCAGAGCCAACTCATCATCTCCAAGATCCTCCATCTGCTCCTCTGTTGCAGACACAAGAGAAGACAGGGCAAGCGACAAAGGTAATGGGTTAGTCAAAGCTAAACTTGAACTTGCGTTACCTGACACCAAAGCCATGGTTGGGGCAGACGGGTTCTTGATCCTCGCCTGCGTCTTGAGGTCGATCTTGGTGGACTTGAGCTTGCTAAACAGCTCATCCACGGTGAGGATTTTGTAGTTGGTCGACTCGATGATCGCTTGCACCTTGACCTCCCAAACCCTTCGATCTAGAGCATATAGAAGCTTGAGTGCTCTCTGATGATCGTCATAGGGCATAGCTGCATTGTTAGCTCGCATGTTATTTACAATGGTGGTAAAGCGAGAAAACATCAAATCAACAGTCTCCCCATCGACTTGGGTGAAGTTCTCGTACTCCTGCTTGTACATCTCATAGAGTCTAGTTTTGACATGGGTTGTACCCTCATGGAAGCTTTGAAGCCTCCTCTAGGTCTCTCGAGCGGTACAACAATCGGAAACACGATCAAACTCACAAATCGACAAAGCAGCGTAAAGCTTAGCACAGGCAATATTTTTAGCATTGTGTTGGTCGATCTGCTCTTGATTGACACGTGCATCAAGCACCTGGTAGTCAACATTCTCAATGATCTCCCAAACACGCCAATCGATCCCTTGTAAATGCGCTTGCATTCGGATCTTTCAATACGAGTAGTTCTCCCCCATTGAATTGGGGCAGCTTATCCGATCGATGTTGCAAAGCCATGTCGCCTTCTGTGGACCATGGATCAATTAAGGTGGAAGTGATTCTTAATCGGCTCCAATACCAATTGAAGGACCAGATACAGTGACCAGAGGGGGAAGGGGGTGAATGGGAGCCTCGAATTTTTTTCGAAACTTTAGGTCCTCGGCTCGGCAAACAACCCCAAGAGCTAAACCTCACAAGATGCGAGTGATACACATGCTAACGGATAGTAAGATATCCTATGCGAAGTCTTAGGCACAAAGGGGACCACACGAAAGAAGATGGAAACAAGAGCCGATCAAAACAAGTGAAGACGTGCCGGTATTTGCACACCGGTAGTACTGGTGTTACTACCGGTAGTACCGGTGAGGTACCGGACCAATCTTCAGACCCAGAACGTGATCAGAACGCACCAACCGGTAGTACCGGTGAGGTACCGCTAGTACCAGTGGTTCAAACCGGTAGTACCAAATAGAATCGCGTGGCAAATTTGTACTACCGAAAGTAACACCGGTAGTAGCACCGGTAGTACCAGATAGAAATGCGCGAAAATTGCCCGGAACAAGAAAAATTTAATTTCTCAGTCAAATCAACTCTGATTGACATAAAATTTTAACCGTAGGGTCACAAGGAAATAGGGAACCTACCTCTAAAAGGTCATGATCTAATTTGACATGAATCAAGAAAAATCTAAAAGGGGTGAAAACCCATCAAGAACTCGTCATGAACACAAAACCACCCCGATCTATGAGCTCGTGAGGAATCAAACGATTTCCTACAGTGGAAACACTCTACACACATCATAGCTCGATCCAAGGCAAGAAAAACGACCTCAAACGATGCAAAATTGAAGAATTTTGATCACAAAAATAGAGGGGGAAAAGGAACTCGGGATGAACAACTCAAGAACAACAAGAACACAAATTCATCAGGAGATTCACATAAAGATAAACGCCAAGAGGGAACAAGCACACTAGTGGGTGCTCTTCCTATGAACAAATCACTACAAATGTCTTACAGTGGACTTCACACACTCTGAAAGATTAGAGACCGAAAAACCCTAACACTGGAATGGGAGAGGTAAGACTGAGTGGAGGCAGTCCCTCTTATTTATAGTCTTATTACAAAATTTCACTTCTACCCCTAGATATTCTAAGAGAGAACCACCTAGCCAGGGGCATTATGGTCCAACTCAAGATTTTCTAATCCAACGGCCACCGCGCCTCCTCACCGGTAGCCTCGCTCCGAAGCGATCTCTCCGATGCCGCCACGTGCCGTCCGTCCGCATCGGGACCTCCGTCCGAGTTTTGAGGCCGAAACCCGGGAAACCCTCCGTCGATGGTTTTGAGGACAAACTGCCCGCGAGTATCGTACCACGTACGCATCCCCCGCCGATTGTTTTGAGGCCAAACCACCAAACCGTCGCCGATGGTTTTGAGGGCAAACCACCAAACCGTCCGCGTTCCCCGCCGTGTACACTTGCGCTTGTTGATATCCCAAGTGTCAGCCACCGTGGCTGGCCACCCGGCTGTCTGGTCCGTCAGTCCAAGCCTAGTGTCCGCCCTTCACCACAACCTGTCCGTCAGCACAGCACGCCCTACTTGACCTTCTCCCGACCGCTGCCACCACATTCGGACTCCACACCTGCACATCATGAGCCAAGAGACACCGTTTTGACACATAACCCTGTGCCAAGGGATCAGTAGGACCACCGAACCAACCACACACCAAAGTGTTGGCATGTTTACAATCGCTCATCACAACCATAAGGGTGCTCCACAATGATTATGTAAAAACCATATGTTCACACATGGTTTCAGAATTTATGGGTACTGGAGCTAAGTTATACAGATTGGTACTGGCTACTATCTAAGGACACGCTGGATCTTATGGTAAACCTCAGGGAGCTGAATGTGAAAGGAGTCGGCAATCGGAGCATAGGCCACCTATGTCATTGCAGAAGTGTCGGAAGCAACAGCCATAATAAGCTGCTCAAGCTTCGAGTGGTAGCCGAGTCATATGACCACGATGGAGCTGGCGGTGATAGAATCCAACAAGTATCTCCGCAGGTGGTAACATTATCATTCCCAGACCTGTCAAGTTGGCACATCCTCAAGACGATCATCCTTGATGGTTGTGGTGATCTTGAGATAATTGGCTATGATGTCCTGCCCCTGTCACTAGAGTTATTCAGCCTCACTGGCAATGAAACCACTAGGATAAAGAGCATCTCCTTCCGGGGTTGCACCCAGCTGAAGAGCCTGCTATTGAGAGGATTGCTCGATAGCCTCGAGGAGCTAGACATGTCTGGTACAGCAATTAAAATGCTTGACCTCAGTGCAGCACAGGCCAAGGGTCTCAAGCGACTGTTTTTGTTGGGATGTGAGAAGCTCAATGCAATACTATGGCCTCAGGAGGAAGAATATAATGATCTGGAAGTGCTGCGCATTGACACCACCAGCACCCTTGCAGCATGGGATAAAGATAAATCCCACAAGCAAGAGGAGGCTACTAGTAGTGACAACACAAGTACTGCTATGTGGCAACAACCGAGCACTCACTAGCTTGGATTGGTATATATCGCCAAGGGACCCAAGGATTGTTCGTTCACTTTTGAACCTTAGATGTGTCAGGTTTTTGCACGTCGAGATTTCACCTGCTAGTGGTCATAAAGGTAGTACCAAACAAGGAGCCAACACCAAGAGTGATGGTGGTGGTAGAGCTGCTGGTCGTAACATGTATGTTCATGACATCATTTCCGCCTTTGGTAGCAGCTCGCAATCTGGTGGTGGTGCAAGCAATGAAGATGTCTTTGTGGCGGCCTCGGTAATGAGGAACACGTGGATATGGCATTGTCCGCCTATTCCTAAGGTTGAAGAGAGTGCCCACTGCTACATCAGCATACAAGATGAGAAACATACTGAGTTACTGCAGGGTACTGCAAGGAAGTTACCAAGGGCTATAACTCTACCAGTTTTTGTGAAGGACGCTGTGACCCTGCACTTGAATGATAGCTTGTCTTTCACCAGTCTCCCTGGCCCTGCACCTGCTGATCCACAAGATTTGAGATGGAGATATCTAGAATGGTGCCGACTCGAGAGGTGCCCCAACCTGGAAGGTGTTGTTTTCACTGCACCTTCACCAAGGCAGTTTACAGACGGCAATATTTTTGAAGATCTAGAGACATTCTGGGCGTCCCAACTCCTAGAGGCGCGCTACATCTGGGACTGGAGTGTATCAGTGTTTCGACCCGGAGAAGATTCCTTTGAGAATCTTAGGTTCTTACACCTAGATTATTGCCCAGGCTGGTACATGTACTCCCTTTGTACACATCAAATACCAATGGGTGCCGTAACTTGAAAACCCTTGAGATCGTGTCCTGCGGGATCCTGAGGGAGGTCTTTCCATCTGATTCAATGTCGCAGCAGCAGGAAGAACCAAGAAAATTCCCTAGACTGAAATGCATCCACCTGTATGAGCTACCCAAGCTGCAGCGCATTTGTGCGCACTACAGGATGTTGGCGCCTAGGCTCAAGACAGTGAAGATCAGGGGATGCTGGAGCCTCAAGCACCTACCAGCTATCATTCGAGATGACATCACGCCGCTGTCAACGGTGGATTTGGACTGCGAGAAGCGCTTGTGGGACAGCCTTGAGTGGGACGGGGAAGAGGCTGGCCACCACCCTTCCCACTACAAGCGCACCTATTCAGCGCACAACAGGAAGCAGCAGCAATTACTACAAAAAGAAAACATGAAGAAGCAGCTCCGAGCCTCTGTGCTCAGGTAACTAACTCATCTATCCATCACTGACACTGTATATTAATTGACATCTCTTCTCCTTCATGTGCATCGACCTCTTGCTTGCTTAATTCGTTCCAATTGCTTGTAGTCCACAACTGATATATATGCATCAGCTTAATTTCACTGATGCCGTCACGCCCGTATTCTTTTTTCTTCATGTATGTAGGTAGGTAGTAACCCTTTCGATGGGATGGATGGATGGAATGGTTCTGTCGAGTCTTCAACGACTCTGTTATATTTGCTTGTGCCATTGTGCGTGTGTGGAGGAGGCACTGTTGTGTTGCTTCATTTGCCAGACAATAAAGACTCACTCACCTGACTGATGTTAGGCATTCATCAGCATCTGCGCTGCTTCTGACTTCCGATCCATTTGGTGAGCAAGCTTGCTTTGACTGTACGTGCGTGAGAGGAACAATAAATAAACAAGGAGAGGAGACCATCAGTCACCAGCTTCAGCAGCAGCAACTGGGTGGGCGTACACCTCTGCTTG
>CM041638.1:1887324-1905899 GCA_023333625.1 Bothriochloa decipiens | reverse complement strand
GAGAGAGGGATCTGCGAGGGCGCAGTTGGGCTCCCAGGTGGACCGCCCGGCGCACCTTACTTATACCTTTCTCGTTGTGTTCGTCATGAAAGCTCCGTGAGCAAGGCAAGTGATGCTGCAAGAAAAGAATCTGATGAGGTGAGGATTTTGCTTTGCAGAAAAAAGCAACTAAAGCAAACAGGAATCAAGGGAGGACCGGAAGCATTCACCGTGAAATGCAAACGCTGCACCTGCACTCATTCTCTAATGGCGCTTCTCTTCCACTGTACAGCCGCCTAGGCGTGTTTGTTATCTGTTCTGCAAAGATTATAGTGCAGTGGGTGAAAGGATGACAGAACTGAACTCCACAATTCCAGCTCGGCATATATAGTCCATCCTAACCTGTTATCTTTTTAACACGTTCGTCGTGATCTAGGTAATTTACTAATTCCATCTGCTTCTCCTATGCAAGTTCATCTATAGATATGCATGGTTGCAAGCTTCTGTTACGGTTTTCAACGCCAGAGATGAGTATATGTATATAGATATGTTTTTTCTCCAGCTTTTAACTAGTACTTTGTATGCACTGAATGTGCAGGAGATATTGATTTGCTGGAGTGAAGTCTGTTGCTATAGGCATACATTCTGCTCTGACATCAAAATCTACAAGAGCTGCTCTGCTGATTCAGATGGAGCTGCTGGCCTTTGTTTATAGAGCTTGTTAGCTCAAGAGGCATTGGACGGACCAATTCATCATGACAATACAGGTAAATCAACCAGTGACTACATATATTTGTAGATATGTTTTGCACGGATTTGATTTCTCCATTTGTTCCAAAACAATTCTTTTTCTGTACTGTTATGGATATTTGTGAATAAAATTTATTGATTTTATTTTTTGTTTCGCAATATCAACAGTTTTTTTTTAAAAAGAAAATAAAATATTTAACTGCAGCACAAAGTTTGGAAAAAGGTTTTGCTTTCTGCTGTACTATTATAAATTATAAAATATATGTGCATAGTCCTCTGTCCATTTAAAACATACAGAATCGCATATGCTAGCCTTGTCAAATTAATTAGTAGTAATTATTGCAGATTTTTGCAATCAACGAAGACAACATAGATGACGCAGCAGAACCAATAATTACTTGGCTTTTGGCGGAAGCGAACAAGGAAGGAGATGTCATATACTTCTATGGCTGGTGGGGATGGGGAGCATCTGCTGTACTCAAAGCGGTTGTCAAACGATTAAGATCTTCATCAGCAGGATGGATTGACAATGACACTGGGACAACAAGGGCCTTTCAAAAGATCATCCACATCGATTTCTCACGGTGGCAAAGCAAGAGAAGCCTGCAGAAGGTGATTGCAGAGGATCTCGACCTACCACCGCAGGTGATGGCCATCTTCTACCAGCGTGATGAGGAGGATGATTTTGATGGGGTGGAGCAGAGTGCTAGAGGTGTGATTCCCCAGGTCAAGTTAGCGATCATGAATGAACTTAGTGCCCACAGATTCCTTGTGGTTTTTCACAATGGGAGTGGCAGCTACATCGATCTATGGGAGGTCGGTGTTCCTGTAATTGGGCAATTGAGCAAGTTGGTGCTCTGGACATCCCAGGGCAGGTTCTGGCATCATGCCACAGAAAGGCACAAAGAGGAGGTAGTGGATATGGCGGACTTTGTACGTAATACTAATATGAGTGATGTAGCTATATTTGCTTTTCCACCAGGATTTACTGGGCAAGAAGAAGATGCTATACGGCGTATACGCGACGCCATGAGGCCCATTCTGCATGCAGAGGCTAAGGAGATTGCTAAGTGCACAGGAATCCCTGAACCTGACATGAGCCCTAAAATTGTCATGGAATGCATCTTGTATATGGGGATGAGAGGCAATGACCACTACATCAGCTGGGAGTCCCATGCTTCCAACTATTGGGTGTGTGATGGGATCATACAGGATGCCATGGATGGTGGTAGATCAGCATGGGAGATTGGCAATGCTTTGAAGAGGAACGTGGGCCTGGATGTTTGTATTGAGTGTGCTGAACTAATCCATTTTCCGCTCATGAGTGATGAACACCTGCAGAGGCGTAGCAACCACTGGGTTTCGATCACCACTCAAAACTCTAGAAGAGTCCATGTTCCATCTCATGCAACATCCTTCTTCTGGACAATGGCTGGACCGTCATCAAGTGAGCACAACACAACAGGCCGGGTCCTAGAAGCTAGCATGTTTGAGCATTCAGACAATAGGTGCAGCAGTCTGCGTGTGATGCATCTCTCCCACTGCACCTTCAGTTTTTCATCTCCTCCCTTCCTGAGTTGCAACAACCTAAGATTCCTCCTGCTCGATCACTGCAAAGACAAGGATGCATAAGATCATAGCCACAGTAGACAAGATGCTGATACAACATGCTTTTGGAACTTATGGGTGCTGGAGCTGAGTTATACTGACTGGAATTGGTTGTTATCAAAGGACATGTTGGATCTGATGATTAACCTCAGGGACTTGAATGTGAAAGGAGTTGGCAACTGGAGCATGTACCATTTACATCGTTTCAGCGGTGCTACAAGCAACATTTGCATGCTTCAAGTGGTAGCCGAGTCAAATAACAAGGATGGTGGCGATGGTTCTGGTAGTGGTAGAAATCAACAAGTATCTCCAGCAGTGGTAGCATCATCATTCCCAGACCTATCAAGTTGGCACATCCTCAAGACAGTTGTGCTTGATGGTTGTGGTGACCTAGAGCTGATCAACTGCAATGCCTTACCCCTCTCACTAGAGTCATTTACCTTGATCAGCAATGTCTCGAGTAAGATAAAGAGCATCTCCTTCCGAGGGTGTCCCAAGCTGAATAGTTTGCTATTGAGAGGGTTGTTTGATAGCCTCCTGGAGCTAGACGTATCTGGTACAGCAATTAAAACCCTTGACCTTAGTGAATCGCAAGCCAAAGGACTCAGGAGACTCTTTCTGTTAGGATGTGAGGAGATTCGTGCAATACTTTGGCCAGAGAAGAAGATACGGATGGAGGTGTTGTGCATTGACACCACCACTACCCATGTAGCAGAACGCAGGTCTAGCATGCAAGATGCTACTGCTAGTGATGATATGACATCGAGTATAGAATCATCAGCAGCAGCAGTTTGTGGCAATGCCCGAGCAATTGATAATTCGTATATTTCCCTAAGGGATCCAAGGCTTTTTCGTTCACTTGAGCCCATCAGTCTTGTCAAGGGGTTGCACATCGATATTTCATCTGCTGGTGGCCACAAATGTACTACTCCTAGTCAAGGAATTAGTAGCAGTGCTAGTGGCAGCGGGGAACAACAAGTGCAGCAATATGTAAACCTACAGAAGCCATATGCTGGTAACTTGTATGTTAGTGACATCATTTCTACCTTTAATAGCAGCAAATTGCAAGGAAATGGTGGCAAGACAGATCTCTTTGAGGCCTCAGCGACCATGTGGATGTGGCATTGCCCACCTATTCCCGAGGATTCTGATTGGGCTCACTGCTACATTAGCATACAAGATGAGACACAGACGACCAAACTACTACAGACAGGTACTTCGACGATGACGACCAAACAAGAAACTGTTGGTACAAATCTTCCACCTTTTGTGCATATGGGAGCTAAGACCCTGCACTTGCATGACAGCTTCTCCATCACCTGTCTCCCAGGACCTTCACCAGCCACTGCAGTAGAAATGGGTTGGTATGAGCTACGATGGTGCCGACTTGAGAGATGCCCCAACTTAAAAGGCACTGTTTTCTGGACACCTTTCTCAAAGGATGATGGAAAAAATGTCTTCCAACATCTAGAGACATTCTGGGCATCCCATCTTATGAAGGCACGCTGCATCTGGGACTGGAGGAACGTAATACTCTTTCGTCCAGGAAGAGACGCCTTTGAGCATCTTAAATTCTTACACCTAGATTATTGTCCAAGGCTAGTACATGTACTCCCTTTGTATCCATCAAATCCCCGCGGATGCCATAGACTAGAAACCCTTGAGATTGTCTGCTGTGGTAACCTTAGGGAGGCCTTCCCATCAGATGGACATTCAGAGTCACAGCAACAGCAGCAGGAGGAAGAGCCCAGAGAATTCCCAAGCCTGAAGCACATCCACCTTTATGAGCTGCCCAAGCTGCAGCGCATTTGCGAGCGCAGGATGTTTGCTCCCAATCTCGAGATTGTGAAGATCAGGGGATGTTGGAGCCTCAAGCGCCTACCATCTGTTAAGCCTGCTCTACGGCCACCATCAGATGGTCATCCTTGGCTGCGTCCTCTGCCTCGCATAAGCAGCCAACCAAGGGTGGATTGCGAGAAGGACTGGTGGGAGGGCCTTGAGTGGGATGGGGAAGCAGCCGGGCACCACCCCTCCCACTACAAGCTCACACATTCAGCATACTGGAACAAGGCACGGCTCAGAACCTCCGTACTCAGGTATCTCACAGATCGATGATTAATACGTAAGTTTAACAGGCCCCTCCTTCAATTCCTGTCTTGCTTGCTAAATATGCTTCGAATTGCTTGACCTGACCCGCCAATAGTAATCCTACTTCTAGTGCTAGCTCTATTTATTTGTTTATCGTTCAACATTGTTGTGAACAACCCTAGCGAGCTAGAGATAGATGTGTGTATGTAATACATTTTCACTGATGGATATATCCCGCCCGTGTTCGTTCCTTGTTTGCTTACTTACTGCAGGTAGAGGTAGCTGTACTCATGTGTTGGGCCATATGGAATGTCAGTGTTCGCTGACATTCCATATTTTCACTGAAGGATATATCACGCCCGTGTTCGTTTCTTGATCAGGTGCTGGCTGCCACCAATCACAGACGCCCGGCCGGCGCCGATTGTCCGTGTTAAGAGATCACGGCCATTAATTAATTGATGTTCATCTGTAATGCCAGGATGCCGGCCACCCGGTCAGTCCCACCAAATTTGCCTTGCCTTGCCTTGCCTTGTGTGTGAAAGAGCAAGAGCAGAGCACAAGATTCAGGATCTCGATCACACAAGTCATGGATGCCCAGGTTTTTCCAGGTTTCTGACAGTGTCCACTAGCGTGCACATATATTCCGCCATTCCGGCGTCGAACAATCGCAGTTTAGAGCACTTTTTTTTTTTTTCAAGAATCAGTTCAGAGCACGGTGCTGCCCTGCGCGCGAGTCTGCAGTGAGGTAGCTCGGCCCAGTTTAATGAGTATAGGAGAAAATAGTGAAGCCCATCAGCCCAGCTGCCAACCCAAATATCTGAGTGTCCAGTTCCATTCGGCGTCGGGCGTCGGATCGTTCCATTCTTTCTCTTGGAGCGAGTAGCTGGCATGACGACTTGTGCAACGTGGAAATGGGAAATCGCGCGCCAAACCAGACGAGAGGAGGAAGAGAAGAGTGTGTGGAATTCCATGCGTGACAAGGACGTACCCACATGGATATGGTGCCATTCACATTATTCAGACATGGATGGACGGATGCAGTGCAACAAGAGATATCCTGTATGCAACTATGCATCCATCGTCAAAGCTGGCATGCAGCCCTTGGCAGAGTATGCATGGTGCAGTATTGCTGGTAGAGTGGAGTGCATGCATGGCAAAGTCAAATTTGACTGAGTCCGACTTGGCTGCCTACGGGCTACCGTACGTTCCTACCATCAATTGTGTATGTACAAGTTAGTTAATACTCTATCCATCTCCGTCTCGATTTGTTGTAAGTCATCCAAAGAATCTAGAAGAGAACTTTGATCAAATGTATATAATAAGATAATAATATTTACGACGTCAACTAAGTATCATTAGATTCTTCGTTAACTATATTTTTATAGTATATCTATTTGATATTATCGTGTAATTTTTTCTATAATTTTAGTTAAACTTATAATGTTTTGACTCTTTAAAATTGTTGGAATGACTTAGCACGGAGGGAGTGCGATCTTTCCACATTCCAGCTGCCTGCATGTGAGCACGTACACTTGCATTGATGCATGGAGGATCGGAGCTTATGGTTAAATTGGTCACCACGTATGTTTATATAATTAAATAACTAAATTAAACGGATGTAATCCCCAGCTAGCTGTTAGGACGTACGACTACTGTTCCAAGGGTGGACTTTAGCTACGATACCGATCCATCCACGTACTCTACACGTCTCAGCTAGTCAGCTCAGCTTCTTGCATCGCACCACCCAGGCCATGTCCCTCCCCGGCCTAGCTATATAAGGACATGCACCACTTCCTGCACACACCACCCAAACAACACCAGCAGATCAGATCTTGTAGTGTGCAAGCAGCAGTGTGCTCCACCTTCACGACGACAGAGCAGCAAGCTTGTTGCTTGGTACCTTCTCTCACGATGATGATGAGAGCACTGGCGGTGGTGGCCATGGTGGCCACTGCTGCCTTGTTCGCCATGCCGTCCGCGCGAGCCGAGCAGTGCGGCACGCAGGCCGGCGGCGCACTCTGCCCCAACTGCATGTGCTGCAGCAAGTTCGGGTGGTGCGGCACCACCTCCGACTACTGCGGCACCGGCTGCCAGAGCCAGTGCACCGCCACCTGCGGCAGCACCCCGACCCCGACGCCAACCCCTCCCACTCCCACCCCGAGCACCGGCGGCGGCAGCGTCGCGTCCATAATCTCCGAGTCCCTTTTCAACCAGATGCTCCTGCACCGCAACGACGCCGCGTGCCCGGCCAAGGGCTTCTACACCTACGCCGCCTTCGTCTCGGCCGCCAAAGCGTTCCCGGGCTTCGGCACGACGGGCGGCGCCGACGCGCAGAAGCGCGAGCTCGCGGCGTTCCTGGCGCAGACCTCGCACGAGACGACGGGCGGGTGGGCGACCGCGCCCGACGGCGCCTACGCCTGGGGGTACTGCTTCAAGGAGGAGCAGGGCGCCGCGGCCGGGCCGGACTACTGCGAGCCCAGCACGCAGTGGCCGTGCGCCGCGGGGAAGAAGTACTACGGCCGGGGACCTATCCAGATCTCCTACAACTACAACTACGGCCCCGCCGGACAGGCCATCGGCTCCCCGATCCTGAGCAACCCGGACTTGGTCTCCACAGACCCGACGGTGTCGTTCGAGACGGCAATCTGGTTCTGGATGACGCCGCAGTCGCCCAAGCCGTCGTGCCACGCCGTCATGACCGGGCAGTGGACGCCGACGGCAGCTGACTCCGCCGCCGGGAGGGTGCCGGGGTTTGGCGTCGTCACTAACATCATCAATGGTGGCATCGAGTGCGGCAAAGGCGCGGATAGCCGCGTCGCGGACCGGATTGGGTTCTACAAGCGCTACTGCGACTTGCTTGGGGTCAGCTACGGCGACAACTTGGACTGCGGAAACCAGAGGCCATTCAACAGCTAGCTAGATGAACAAAAAAGTCAGAGCATGCATGCAGTCTTATTAACTACTCCTATATCACTATATATGAATTACCAATACAATAAGATCTGATAAGAGTTACATACTACACACAGATCGAGCAATGAATGAATAAAGCACAAGGTTACAGATGAATTAAGCTCTATACAATGCCAACCTCAACAAGATATTTTGGATCGGATAATAGATATGCATATATGTGTGAGCGCGACGTGTAGTGCAGTGCAATCCCACGGATAAAAAGCGCGTGGCGACCTGTCATCGTCATGGTCATCGCCGGCCCCGCATCCTCTCCCCCCGGCCGCGTGATGCGGCGCGGCCGTCAACACAAAGTCCAGTCTTCTACGACGTCCATGACCCTTCTTCCACGCCGCGCCCACCACAAGTGGGAAACTCGTCCCTTCTTCCATGCGACGCCGTGAGTGGTCGTTCCACTCGAGTTCACGCCCCCATGCCAAACTTTATTATATAAGTGTGACTTTGATTGTACTCGCTAACTCTTTGTGACAACCACAGCTTGCAAAAGTTTGGCGAGAAAAATAAGTCTATGATGTATTGACAGAGTGCTAAGAAAGTGCGGCATGCCGTAGTTATGACAACGAACCTATCAACAAAATCTATGGCACGGAACGTTGTGGTTACGAACCAAACGAAAGTTTAATTTCACGGTATTAGATAAGTCCACAAGACATCGTTTGGCTCAACAAACGCCAAGAACCAACTGGTGTGCCAAATAGCATTATATCACGGTATTAGATAACTCCACATGACATCGTTTGGCTCAACGTAAGTCAACAACCAGGTGTGCCAAATAGCACTATATTGCTATCAGGTCGCCCTAGTTTCTACGTGGCTTTTGACTACACATATTGAAATGTGTATGTCGATGGTTTTCTCGCACAGAGAGCCATGATTCATTACTACACATATTGAAATGTGTATCTGCCAAAACAACAAGTTCACTGATCTTGCATACTAAATCGGCTAGCAAGGGACCTCACCTTTGGTTATGGAACGCCAGTTTTATAACCAAAAGCCATGGTGGTGCAAGGGATCAATAGTACAGAATCAATGAAATAATATTATCTAGATCCAACAATGGACAAGGAAAAGAATATTGGGAAAAGAATATTGACGGGTAAGTACAAAAGTCGACAGTTGATATGAAAATGTCACTGCCGATTGGTGGCTTGACCCAGTGATATATCCTAGGACAAGCGGTAGTGATTGTGCATTCTCGCTGTTGACGCCGATTCGCGACCGTGCCAATACACCAGTGGGCCTTGGACGCCCAAGGAGGTTGCTTGGACAACCTATAACGCAGCAAACACGCAGCGTAACTGGCCAAACCGATCTAGAGATCGAAAAGACCGATGTGGAGCTCGTGTATGGCTGAATAAGCCTCAGAACTAACTCCGAAAGGATCCGTCGGGAGGGAGCGCATGAGGGATCTCTTAGAACTAGCAAGGCCGCCTAAGATGCCAACCAATCTTATGGAGAGAAGGGCTAAACAGCAGGTAGAGAGGTTGAGGAGAGAAAATTAGGGTAAAGAGAGGTAATTGTGTTGTTTTTGATACGATTGATTGGATGGGATCAATCGGCCATGATCCTCTCGTTTATATAGAGGGGGTGGTCTTATCCCAGTAGAAAACAACTTCAACACGTGATCTCTAAGTTTTCCACTCCTAAAACTTACCAAAACACGATTTAGGATCAAATCGGTTCGGAATCAGCACTAAGCCGGCCTAGCCGGCCTGGCACCTGGCTTAGCCGGTTTCTGCGGGGGCGGACTGGCCTCCAGCGTGGACCCGGCTAGGCAGGCTCGGGCAGCCAGCTTAGTCGGCCTTCACTTGTCACAGCAGCGCTGGGCCGGCTTAGCCGGCCTGGCTGGCCAGCACGGCCACCTGGCAGAGGAGCCGGCTTAGCCGGCCTTCACTTGCCACATCAGCGCTGGGCCGGCTTAGCCGGCCTGGCGACCCAGCTTAGCTGGCCTAGCTAGCCAGCACGGCCACCTGGCAGAGGAGCCGGCTTAGCCGGCCTGTGACCCGGCTAAGCCGTCTGAGGACACCTGGCCTAGCCGGCATGGCCAACCGGCCTAGCCGACTGGGCAGGCTCGCGTGTGGCTCACCGTCTTCTCCGTGTGATTGTTTTCCCCATTGACGGCGCCACTTGACCTCGACCATGTCTAAGGTTCCTGTAACTTGCTCATATCGCCAAATATATTACCGGACATTTTTGAGTGTCAACATATGCCCCCCCTGTTTTCAAGTGAATAATACATGAACTTAAAAACACCTGTCAAGACACAACCAACCAGCATGATACCCATCACATCAGCTGACCAGTGACTAAGGGTGATGTATACATCGGCCATTTTATGCTAAGCGTGATACATGTATCGGCCATTGCTTGGTAGAGCACTTAGGCATCTTGCCAAATACTTGGAAAATATTTTTGAGATACGTTTCGTTACTTGCCTTCGGGAGAGGCTCACCTTTCAATGTTTCCAGCAAGTATGAGTTTTCGAAGATGACTCTAATCACTCTCAATGGACCCTTCCAATTGGGTGACCATTTGCCAAATTCTCCGCTCTTCGATCCAATAGGAAGTATAGTTTGCCACACTAGGTCTCCTACTTGAAATGATTTGCTTCAAACCTTCTTGTTGTAAGCCCTTGCAACACGAACTTTGTCTTTCTCAATCTCCTTGAAAGCCTTCAACCTCTTATGTATCACCTCATCCACATTGTCCATCATTAGATCGTGGTACACAACAGGAGATAAATCATTTTGTTTAGCAAATCTGTATGCACTCAAGTTTATTTCGATAGGCAACATAGCTTCTTGACCATATACTAGCTCAAAAGGAGTAACTTTTGTAGCAGCATGCTTTGATATGCGATATGCCCACAAAGCTTTTGACAAAGTTTCATACCACTTCCTTGGTTGTTCTTCAATCTTCTTCTTAATTTCTTCAATCTTCTTCTTAATGAGCTTGATTAGAGTCTTGTTACTAGCTTCAGCTAGGCCATTAGCTTGAGCATAGTATGGAGATGAGTTAACTAACTTGATTTTATAGGATTCGGCAAACTTCTTAAGCTCTTTAGACATAAAGGAAGTCCCTTGATCCGTGGTTAATGATTGAGGAATGCCAAATTCTATTAATAATATGCTTAGTGATGAACTCAATAACCTCCTTGTGAGTGATATTATTCAAAGGAACCGCTTCACACCACTTAGTAAAATAATCAGTAGCAACCAAGATGAACTGATGCCCCTTTGAAGATGAGGGATGAATTTGGCCAATGAAATCTAACCCCAACCTCTGAATGGCCATGACTTCATAATAGGATGGACTTCTGCAATAGGCACCATCTAAAAATTACCAAACCGTTGGCACTCATCACAGCCTTTGTAGTAGCAAAAACAATCGGCCATCATAGTAGGCCAATAGAAACCAGCCCTTCTCAACAACCACTTCATCTTCGGAGCCGATTGATGCGTACCACAAATTCCTTCATGGACTTCTCCCATTGCCACTCTTGCATCATCAGATCCTAAGCACTTGAGCAATAAATCATCAGTAGTTCTTCGATAGAGCTCGTCATGCTGAATAATATATTTGAATGCACTTCTTTGCACGTTCTTATCAACTTTAACACTAGGATCCTACAAATATCTCATTAAGGGGGTCCTCCAATCCTCCAAATCGATATTAGCATCACTGGAATTTGAGCTAGATTGATTTAGAGCATCGTTAGGCGAATCAGCAGCAGCACCTGCATGGAAGTCGGCTAGGCCGACTATGGCAGTCGGTTTAGCCAACTAGGCTGCCCAGTCAGCGGGGTCGGCTAGGCCGACTGCAGCTATCGGCTTAGCCGACTGGTGTTCCCAGTCAGCAGACCCGGCTAAGCCGACCTAGCGACCTAGCTTAGCCGTCTACCAGGCCGGCTTGTCCAGACCTGCATAGAAAAAGTGATCTTCTTGATGCATCAACTTTTGTTGAATATGAAAATTATGCCCACTGACGTCAAAGCCTGATTCTTGTTGAGCTAACATGTTGGCTTTCTGATTTTCATGTCTTGGAATATGCCAAATTTTGAATTTGGCAATCTTAGAAATGAGGTCAAGACAAGTATTGAGAGAAGCTCGAAGTGATCCATCTAAACATTGAAATTCACCAGCAACTTGCTGCACAACCAGCAATGAATCACCATAGGCTTCAACATGCTGCACCTCCATAGAAGTTGACATGATCAACCCGAATATAAGAGCTTGATATTCAGTTTGATTGTTAGTACATTGAAACCCCAATCGGCTTGACATCCCTGTCTCAACATTATTAGGAGAAATAAGAACAATACCAACACCTTGGCCATCTTTACAAACTGATCCATCAAAATATAGCTTCCATGGAGTGTATGTAAGGTAATTGACTTCATCATCAAGATCAATACCATGCTCAACAATAAAATTAGCAAGAACTTGACCCTTTATAGATTTCAACGGTTCATAAGTCAAGTCGTACTCAATTAAAGAGTATGCCCATTTGCCCAACCTTTCACTAAGGATTGGCTGATATAGCATATGCTTGATGATATTGGCCTGGCATGCTAGAACACATGTACTTGACAAAAGATAATGTCTCATCTTGTTACATGCAAAGTACAGTGATAAACATAATTTTTCAATATGGGCATACCTTGTCTCGGGATCAAGAAGACGACGACCAAGATAAGCAATCACATACTCTTTTCCTTCATCTTCTTGAGTCACCACAACCCCAATGATCTTCTCTTCAGCAGCTACATAGATTCTAAATGGTACCCCTCTTCTCGGTGCACGAAGAACGGGCGACGATGATAGATACTCCTTTATCTTTTCAAATGCAACTTGCTGGCTTGCCCCCCAAGTGAATTCAGATTCATCCTTCAACTTGAGTATAGGAGTAAAAGGAATAATCTTCTCGGACAAATTAGCAATAAATCTTCTCAAGTAGTTCACCTTGCCTAAGAATTTCTGCACATCCTTCTTGCATGTAGGCGATTGAACTTTCTTGATCTTCTCAATCCTTTTAGGATCAACTTCTATGCCTTTGTCATGAATGATGAAGACTAGAAACTTTCCAGCCGATACTCCAAAAGCACACTTGAGCGGATTCATCTTCAAATTATAATGACGCATCCTTTCAAAAGTAAGACGCAAATCGGCTAAATGAGATTTATGGACAGCCGATTTAATCACAATATCATCAATGTAAACCTCCATAATTACCCCAATTAGATCATGGAAAATCAAATTCATTGCTCTTTGGTAAGTTGCACCTGCATTCTTCAATCCAAAGGTCATGACAATCCACTCAAACAAACCAATGAAGCTAGGACAAATGAAAGCCGTCTTTGATGTGTCTTCTGCCATAAAAATCTGATTGTACGCAGCATTACCATCAAGAAAGCTAATCACTCTATGTCTAGAAGCATCATTGATCAACATGTCGACTACAGGCATAGGATATTCATCTTTAGGAGTGGCTCTATTAAGATCTCTAAAATCAACACAGACTTTGATCTTGCCAGAATCCTTCTTCTCAACAAGCATAATATTAGAAACCCACTCTGCATACTGGCATGGACGAATGAATTCAGCTTGCAACAACCTATTGATCTCCTCCTTAATTTGGTCATGGATAGCCGAATTGAAACGCCATGGATGTTGCTTGACAGGCCTGAATCCATCTTTGATTTTGAGCCGATGCCTCGGCTCAATCCTGGCATCTCTGTATAGTTCCATGCAAAACAATCAGAATATTCCTTAAGAAGCGCGATTAATTTAGCTTTGTAATCGTCTTTCAAGTTTTTATTAACAAACATCAGTCACGGCATAGAGCCATCCCCAATATCAACTTGTTCTAAAGGGTCGGTCAACGTAAAACCTTGGCCTAACTTATTGAGCTCATCAAAGTCATCAATAGCTTCACAGGCATCGGTCTTTTCAGCCCGATACTGTTCAACATGACGCTTTAACCATTCAACATTATCCATTGATTACATAATAGTGCTAAGCCAATTGTCAATTGGCTTAAGGGATATAGGAATAAAGCCTTGCCCAGTTAAACTTACAAAATCATATTCGGACAAGTCTCTACCCAACAAGAAACTAAAAGCACCATGCCCTCCAGCTTCACATGCATTTGTTGTGGCAATCTCAACCGATGAATCAGCATGGACGACCTCAATGGAATCTTCAACCCATTGGATGAGAAATTGATGCAAGCTAGACGACACACACTCATTAGCACGAATCCAATCACGTCCAAGTATCACATTATAGCTCCCTTTGATGTCGGCGATGAAGAAAGCTGTAGCCAAAGTCTTGCTCCCGATGGTTAACTCAATGTTAGCAATACCTCTAGCTAGAATTGGAACTTCACTACCAACACCTGTGATGGTCATGTTGGTCTTCACTAGCTCCTCATCCTTGTTCCCAAGCTTCTTGTACAATGAATAGGAAATGACATTCACAATAGCACCGTTATCCACTAACATGCTATGAACCGGCATCCCGTTGATGTGACCCTTCAAGTGGAGTGGCTTAAGATGATCCACTCGTACTGCTGGCTTCTTGAATATAGCATCTTCAACGGCAAACACCAACTCTACTGCTAGTGGCTCCTCTTCATCATGTCGAATCACGTAGTAATCAGAGGAAAAATATACTACGTTCACATCTCCACATGGCGGTGATGGCTCATAATCCACCATCTCTTCTTTTGGTACTTCTGGAGTCTCCATGCCTGCCATATTAGCAATAACTGTGGCAAACACTTCTGGTGAGTCACCAAGATCTTCAGAACCTGCAAGAATCAATACAGGTACCTCAGAAGACACCGTAACCAATTTGGGAGATGAAACAGCATCGACAGTCGGCCTAGCCATCTCAGCCGGCCTAGCTGACTCAGTAGTCGGCTTAGCCGACTCCTGGCCCTCCTGACCAGCAGCCATGGTAGAAGCCAGCTTAGCCGGCTCTGAGGCCAGCTTAGCTGACTCAGTCGGCCTAGCTAGTTCTGAGGCTGGCTTAGCCGCCTGAGCAAGAGCATCAGTCTCGGCGATGGTCTTCGGTGGAATCTCTTGGGGTTTTTCTGGTGCAAGTGGGTCTTCAACGATCCCAAGAGCTTCCATCTTCAGTTTTATTTGCCGAGCGCACTGTAATTTCAGCCTTTGGGTTTTATCCAACCCTCGTGAACACCACTTGGGTTGAGTATACTTAGGGTCCCTTGGTGGCTTATCTTGCTTTTCAACTATAGCAACCTCTTTAGCAGCTTCTTCTTGTGGCTTTGCCAGATTCTCACCTCCAATCACAATTGGCTTGTTGTCATTAACAACAGGAGCTGACATTGAGCCGATTATGATGCTAGGAACTTGTACAGGCTTCTTGAACACCTCAACCTTCTTTGGCACATACACTTGCTGCGTAGGGTCCTTCTTTGTTTCTTGAGGAGCTTCAACCTACATTTTAACCATCTTCTCTTGATTTTCTCCGCTAGAGCTCGATTGATTACTCAATCGGCTAAAGATGGAAGATTTTGAAGATGAATCAGCAACATCCCCCAATCTTTGGAATACAGGAGCTTGAGGATATGGAACCCACACTCCTCTTGGTCCCCACTGTGGCATTGGGATAACTGGTGGAGCTAGAGGAATTGGAGGTCCCCAATGTGACATACGAGGACGAGCAACCTGCAAGGAAGAATCAGCTGGTGGAGTCATCACCATTTGCTTATTTCTATCTTCTTCACGCTTTCGCGGTGTCAACTCTCTTTTTTTATGGGCCAATTTTTGAAATCGGCCTTTTGTTTCTTGTACTTTGCCATAAGTCAATTAAAAGTACAAAGTGGATTCACCACGGGTGGCTTGACTTTCTGCTTTTTCTCCTTCCAAACACCAATCTCCGGTTTCTTGGGAATAAATGTGTGAATCACATGGACACTGAAAGCAGCATTGCCTGGAGGAGGGGAACCGACCTAGCCACCTGAGGCAGTCGGCTCAGCCGCCTGTGCTGACCTGGCTAGGCCGACTGTACTAGTTGGCTTAGCCGGCTCTGCCTGGCCAGCAGTGGAGTCAGCTTGGTCGACTGGAACAGTCGGCCTAGCCGGCCTTTGCAGCTCCACACGCGTCTCGTACCATCTTTGCCTTCTCAAAGTCCCCGTTGATCCAGCGGTGATTGTAAGATTTCTCTTGCCTTCCTGATCTTTCTCAAGTACCACTTGTCACCCTGAATTCTTTTGAACATTCGGTGTGACACGTGGTTCACTAATAATGATGTTCCTGCCTTTAGCTTTATCGGCTTGCTCGGGTCAGATCAAGATTGCCAGATTCCCTGCTTCAATTATATTCATGTGAGCAGGAAACAGGTTCTTGTTGATCTCAATGTCGGAAAAACTCAATTGTCCCTCATTAAGGGCCGATTGGACCTGCCGACAAAATACATTACAATCATTAGTTGCATGAGAATAAGAGTTATGATATTTACAATAAGCACGTCTCTTAATCTCATCTGCAAAAGGCATGGTATAATGAATTCTAATGTATCCGATTTTGAGTAACTCATCAAAAATTCAGTCACATTTAGAAATATTGAAAGTAAATTTCACTTCCTCATTTTGATTCTTTTGAATCGGCTTGAGAGAAGGACAAGTAACATGTTTATTCTCCGCTGGCCATCTAATTTTAGCGGCCAACGTCACCTTACTTTCATCATCCGAATCATCTGAAAAAGCACCAAGAGCATGTGTATTCGAATGATGATAAGTTTTATGTTCACAAGATTATTTAAGGCGCGATTCCCAGAAAACGGCCCTCTCGATAAGATGATTAAAATTAACAAACTGCATATTTTCAAGCTTTCTTTGATCTTATAATGCAAGCCATTGAAACATATATCAACAAAATCTCTTTCAGCAATATTAACATGAAAGCATTTATTTTTAGTTTCTCTAGCTCTTTCAAAGAAATCATGTATAGTTTCATCACGAGGTTTCTTAATGGCAGTAACATTAGTTAATCTAGTTTCTTGAGCTCTAGTGTAAAAGTGATTATGAAACCTTTCCTCTAAATCAACCCAAGAACAAATAGTTAATGGTGGTAAAGCAGTAAACCAAGCAAAAGTAGTTCCAGTAAGAGATAAAGGAAAATTACGAACTTTCATGTAATCATAATTACTGGCCTCACCCAATTGTGCAAGATACATACTGACATGTTCCATAGTTGATTTACTACTACTACCATTAAACTTTTGAAGATCAGGCACCTTCCAACCATCAAGAGCTTTCATGTGATCAAAAGTTGAAGGGTACGGCTTGGTGTATACATGCTTGGAAGATTTAAGATGAACCCCTAAACTTTCTTCAATGGATTTAGCAAAGTCTTCCTTGAACTGATTCAAAATATCATCGATATTGGTATGAGAAGATGTGTTCTGCGTGTTTCCAAGCATAATATTCACGCTAGGAGACTTCGGCGGGTTGGGTAAAACATTGTTTCCCTCCGAAGCTCTTGATGCTCTATAATCGGTTCACAATGTTTGAGCCAATTTAGAAGCACCACCTGCTGAACTAGTTCTAACATGACCGATCTTATCGGTTGGAAGAACCGAAGAGCCCGATATTAGTTTACTGGCATCTTTCACAGAAGTTTGATTCTCAAAAAATCCCTGAGGCATGCCAAATTCAGGTTGCGGCAATACACCTGATTGATTTGAATCGGTTGTTTTACCTTCTATCTTATTTAAACGATCGGCAAGCATCTTATGAGAATGAGTTATAGTATTAATTAACTTATCTAAAAGTGTAGTATTTTGTTGCAAAATCATTTGAGCAACTTTAGCTTGTGTCATAGGCAAGTCATCATATTTAGGAGGATTGTCATTATGATTTACCTCATGCTCTGATGATGAAGCTCCCATGATTTCAGCAAAGCTTGGAGCCTTGAATTGCACCACTTTGTCATATCGGCCCTTGGAACAACTTTGGAGGAAAGCCTTCTGAAGTTCCTGCATGTGAACTTGAAGTTGTGCCTGCAATTCTGGCGTGAGCTCCTCCACAGACGTGGGATGGATGATGTTGCCACTATGGACTTTGCTCGAGTCCTTCATTGCATCACCATTAGAACCCATGTCGCCGATAGATTGATACGTCAGTTTACACCTTGAATTCCCCAGCGGGCCTTGGATGCCCAAGGAGGTTGCTTGGAGAACCTACAACGTAGCAAACACGCAGCGTAAATGTCCAAACTGATCTAGAGATCGAAAAGGCCGATGTGGAGCTCGTGTATGGCTAAATAAGCCTCAGAACTACCTCCGGAAGGATCCGTCAGGAGGGAGCACGTGAGGGATCTCTTAGGACCAGCAAGGCCGCCTAAGATGCCAACTAATCTCGTGGAGAGAAGGGCCGAACAACAGATAGAGAGGTTGAGGAGAGAAAATTAGGGTAAAGAGAGGCAATTGTGTTGTTTTTGATACGATTGATTGGATGGGATCAATCGGAGATGATCCTCTCGTTTATATTGAAGGGGTGGTCTTATCTCAGTAGAAAATAACTCTAACACGTGATCTCCAAGTTTTCCACACCTAAAACTTACCAAAACATGATTTAGGTCAAATCAGTTCGGAATCAGCACTAAGCCAGCCTAGCCGGCCTGGCACCCAGCTTAGCCGATTTCTGCGGGGCGGACTGGCCTCCAGCGCGGACCCGGCTAGGCCGGCTCGGGCAGCTGGCTTAGCCGGCCTTCACTTGCCACAGTAGCGCTGGGTTGGCTTAGCCGGCCTGGTGACCTGGCTTAGCCGGCCTGGTGACCTGGCTTAGCCAGCCTGGCTGGCCACCACGGCCACCTGGCAGAGGAGCCGGCTTAGCCGGCCTGTGACCTGGCTAAGCCGTCTGAGGACACCCGGCCTAACCGGCATGGCCAACCGGCCTTGCCGATTGGACAGGCTTGCGTGTGGCTCGCTATCTTCTCCGCATGATTGTTTGCCCCATTGACGGTGCCACTTGACCTCGACCATGTCCAGGGGTCTCGTAACTTGCTCATATCGCCAAATATATTACCGAACATTTTTGAGTGTCAACACTCGCATAGTGTATTACGTACTATGATACCTAAGATGATCACTACCACCATGATTCATTATTACCCAGCCTCATGCCCAATAACCTAGTTGTTACAT